>UCOH01012626.1:0-23371 GCA_900474275.1 Synergus japonicus
GTTTTTATGTCAGTCCTATAGAGTGTTCAAAAAGAAACATTTTTCATCTTTAGACTTTTTTTCATATCGTGCGTTGCTTGTCTTTTAATTTAAGTTTTCTTTTATTTTTTTTTTATTTTCAAAATGTTATAAGTCTTTCAATTTTTTTTTTATCCAAAAAAGTAATTAAGAAAAATTGTTCGACTTTTTGAGTACTATGAACATCCGTGATTAGAATTTTCAAATTAAGAAAAAAAGTGGTTTCAAAATTTTTCAAAATGCTCCAACTTTTTGAATTTTTATCCAAAATAGCTGGCTAACGAACTTGACCTTCATTTTAGGACACTAAAAGAGTATACCAAAGGACAATCCAATCGGTCGATTCTTTCGAAAGTTATCGTGCTCACAAACTAAAAATCTACAGACAGACACACAGACAGACACACAGACACACAGACAGACAGACAGACACATTCGTAAAAACATGTTTTTCGGGTTCAGGGGGTCCCAAAACGTGGACATTTGACAAAAACTGGGGGGGTCAAATTTTACACAAATCTAATACCTTCTCTGATGAGAATGTAAAAATTCAGTTTCCGTAATTGTATATTGTCAGGGAGCATATCGAAAAATTTCCTGTTTTCCCGTATTTCCGGATCGTTAAACATTCTGGTATATCGTTATAAAAAAACAGTGATTTATAAAAGATCAATATTCAAGTTCCTATAATCTGAAAAGCTACTTAACTAAATTCAAGAACGATAATGAAATTAAAGAAAGCGCACGTGCTGTTTGTGAAATGTGTAAGATGCTGTAGATAAAAGTCTATAAAATGAAAAGAAAATTAAGTACGTGGGCATATAAAGTACCTACCAAGAAAAAGAATAACGAGATATCTAAAAATATAATATAAAACCGAGACAAGTGTAGCAAATTGCGATGAAGAAATATGGTCGTTCTACGAAATACATGTTTTTTTTTTTGCATATATGTAACACTAGTGGAGTAAATTTAGAGTTGATTCTAAAATTCTATCAGAAAGCAGACTATTCATGGATTAAACATCAACTCCTAGAAATGACTTATTTTACAAACCAAACTAGTTGCTGAAGTTGCTAATCATGTAATTAAACTTTAATGGAAATCATACAGGCATCATGGATACGAAATAAAGTTAATATCCAGACGTTTGCTAATTGTAATTACATGCAGTGAACTGTTTAAAGTCAATCGCGAAATTTTATTTCCGCAATAGCCATAATTACTTGATGACACAAGTACTCTTCAACTCGCCGTTGAGTTGACTTAATTTCGTTCGCTATTGAAATTTTTAATCAAGGACCGTTTACTGGATTGATTTCTTTCCATATACACATTTCTCTGCGGTCGCGGCGAATCGCGCAGAAAAATGTAATGCTACAAAAATTACTTTCTTAAGAAAGTAATTCAAGTAAATTCCAATTCAAGCATTTTCTATCAAGCTAAAATAAGAAATATTATAAACTATATTTTATTATATATAAAAAGGAATTATAAGCTGCCTATTTCTGATACAGGCCTAAACTGAACTGTCTGTCACCGACAATGAGGGGATTGTATTTATGGGGCAGGATTTGACTTGAATTAATTAATGTTGGTGATCTGCAGGGCACTGCACTAATCATCACTTTGGTATGCACTGAATGCGATAAACGGCATAGGATGATTATAGGGCTTTAAGTTTTAACAGTCGGTGTATTAAAATTGAGAATATATAATTAAACGAAGGAAAGCTCAATCACACAAACTGATATACACATAATACTATTTTATCTAGAAACGTTATACAAATAACCATAGATATTATAAATTTCTTTAATATTCTTCCATAAAAAATTAATGTTAATGCAAATGAATCAATGTTTTAGAAATGATTATAGTTTAAAATACAATCAATACAAAATTTCGTTAATTTGAAAGTTCAGAACTTAAACCACGTATTTTAAATTAAAATAATATGGTGTCTTCAGAATGTCAATGAGAAATCTCGTCTATTTCAACGTAAATACTCAACTCCACACAATTTACAAGTGTCACTATTAGTTCGGATTAAGCAAGCGAGTAAGCATTTGCTTGAGAGTCACCAGATGGTGGACAGTGCATTCGGACGGCAGCGAACCTGACACATATTATTCAATATGCAAACACGCTTGTTTTGCATGTCTGTATAATATCGTATGTATGCGAACATACAATCTGCACTAATTCAATTAAAATACGTACTAAATATGTCAGAGTGATAATCAAGAATGGACACGTGTCATTTCTCGAAAAGAAAGCGATACGCTGATGAGATAATTGTAGTAGACTTAACAAGTGCTGGCTCTAGAATGCAAAACGGAAAAAAGCAGCTTACGTGTAATAACAAAAAAAAAAAAAAAAGAAAAAAAAAGAAAAAGAAAATCAATTAATACTGCGACTGGAGAGTTTTCTAAGCTGACTTGCGAAGCAAGCTCTTGCTTTTCAAACGCTTTGAGAAACTTGGAGGTTGGCGCACATCGTTCAGGTGAAGAAGACCTTGGGTGCCAATAACTTTAACAGAAGTTTAACGAATCGGAGAAGCTTAGATTCTCGTTGCTTTGAAAAAACAATTAACAAGGTTTAATTGGCTTAGAATCAGCATTATTATAGTGAGATATTAAAATCGTATAATAAAAGAGAGATGAGATTACTGCCAAGTATTTATGTAATAAAAAACGAGAGCGTCAAAAGATTGATAAAAGATTATTTGGAAATTAACTTTCGTTTCCTGGATGTCGATAGAGCAGACACCTGAAGTGCGCTGAAGTGAGAAAGCATTTGAGTAGGACCAATCAATGAAAGAATCACACACGTACCAAAGACAAAATTCGAAAGTTGCAACGGACATGAAGTTTGCGAGAAAGAGATCGCTTTCCAGTTCTCGTTTTCTCCAAATACTGCATTCAGTCAACCTTCTTTTTAATTAAAAAGACAAATTCGAAAGTCAAGCCTGGCCAACTATTAATATTCATATATGAAACCAATAACCAATGTAAAATTTACAGGAGATCGAAACACATCGATAATTATCAGAATTATAATTTTTGTCAGTTTTCTACCTTTTGGAACAAAAATATCTGCTTTAGGGTAAAATATAAATAAAAAAAATTTTGCAAATTTCTCTGCAAAAACCGCAATATACATCCGCGTGAAAAAATGGCAAAGGCATATCATGGCTCACACAGGGAGTAAAGCAGATCGAGCAAATAATATTCGACCGAACTCTCTCGTTTCAACCATGTGAACACAGGTTTTATTTGCTAGAACGAACGAAACGCAAATCGAAATGTTCGCCTGTTATTAATAGTACGCCAGCGTAAAGCGACAATTAGACACGAGTTTTCAGAAACAAGTTTAAACGATTTCAAATATTCTGATGCAAAATGATCATCCAGGTCTTCCTGTGAATTTAGTTTGCTCAAGGCAAAAATTTACCATTGATTTTCGCTCAAAGGTTAGAGAGAAATCAACGAACAGCCGATTTTTCCATCACTGATTTTTCCATCCAAAACTACAATCATATTTGAAATTATATAATGTATGCGAAATTTTCGAAACATTTTTAGAGAGGAATTTCAAGAGGTTTCTAGGAATTTTAAGGGCATTTGACAATTTTTAAGTGATTTCTTTACAAAATTCAAAAGGAGTTTTTAAGATTTTACAAAGATTGAGTAGAATTTGAAAGGATTTTAGGATATTTCGTGATTTTTTAAAGGAATTCATGCAATTTTAAGACTGTTAAGAATTTAAGGAAATTTTTAAGGAATTCTAAATATTTTAGAATTTTGGGGAATTTTAAGAGGTTTTTAAGAATTTTTAAAGATTTCAATGAATTTAAGCAATTTTTAAGGTTTTTTTTAAGCGAGGTTTAAGGTTTGTGAAATTTTAAGAAATATCAAAAGGTTTGTAAGAGTTTTTTGGGGTTTTAAGGAATTTTAAATGTTATCGTGAAATTCCCAGTAATTTTAAGATATTTAAAAAGATTTCTCAAAATTGCGAGGAATTTTATGGAATTTTAAGAGATTTTAAAATAATTTAAATCGATTTCAAGAGATTTTTCGGATCACTGAAAGATTTTGTGAAAATTATAAAGGATTTCATGGAAGTTGATAAGATTTGTAATTTTTTAAGGGATTTTAAAGATATGAAGGGATTTCCAATGTTAGTTCCGTAAATTTTCAAGAATTTTCTCGGAATTTTGAGAGATTTTTAAGTTTGTCAGGGAATTTCGTTCAGAGATTTGAAAGGAGTTTCAAAGGCTGTAATTTTTTTAAGATCTGTCAAGAAATTTGTCGATTTTCTAAATATAATGTGGAATTTTTATGGATTTGATGGATTTTTATGAGATATATAACAATTTAAAAATATTTCAAGAATTTTCTGTAGAATTATTAAGAATTTCATGTTTGACGAGATTTATAATGATTATAAGGGATTTTAACTGATAAGAAATTTCAAGATGCTTTACAGGAATTTTTAGAGATCCTCATGAATTTTAACGTGGATTTCAAAAGATTCACGATTTACAAATTTTTGTGGAATTTTAAGGGATTTCATAGAATTTGATGAGGTTTCTAATACTTTTAATGGATTTCAAAGGATATAAGAAGTATTTGAATTGTTCTCACAAAATTTGAAAGAATTTCAACAAGTTTCTGAAAATTTTACGAGATTTTCACGAATTTTATGCGATTTTGAAGGTTTTCATGAAATTTTAAAAGATTTAAATAGGTTACTGGGATTTTACATCTTCTCGTAGAATTTCGAAATTTGGAAAGATTTCTGATAATTTTAAAGGATTTTAAATTTTATAATCGAATTTCCAGAAATTTTAACAGAATTCAAGAGATTTGAATGATTTTAAGACTTTATGTGGTATTTTTGAGGATTTTATGAAACTCTATAAGATTTCTACTAATTTTGATGGTTTTAAAGAGATTTTTCTGATTTCTAAAAGATTTTATGAAATTTTTAATGATTTCATGGAATTTGACGAGATCTATAATACTTTAATGGATTTTAAAGGATTTAAAGGGTTTGTAAATGTTATCGTAGAATTTTAAAGAATTTCAAGAAGCTTCTGGGATATTGCAGTGTTTTGCACGACTTTTATCAAATTTCAATCGGATTTCAAGAAATTTTTATGACTTTTAAATATTTTATGGGATTTAAAGGGATTAGGTTTGCAATAACGATAAATGCGAGATTTTCGAGAAAATTCCTTACACCACTTCTTAAAATAAAAATAAAAAAAAGAATACAAAATTTTGTTACACGAATATTTTTCTCAACTGCATATTGCAAATATGAATTTCGATTCTTTCTTTTTATACGACTCCCCCTCAATTGAATGTGGTTTGCAACAAGACTTCCGTTCTTTTCTCGTTTTCTTTCATTTCCATTCTTAAACAATTTTCATCTTCCGCCGCTATTTTGCGAATTGCTTTTATCACCTCCGAAATTACGCGAGTGATTGGTTGGTTTGTCGCACATAACCGGAACCAGTACACGTCGGATCTATCGCATTTTATGGTACGCAGTAAAATTTGCGACGGTACAAAGTTATGAATTTGCCCCTCTCGACTATATAGGATATTTTCCCATTTCTCCTGGCAACTCGCATCCTATGTCGATTCTACTACCTCGATGCACCTCCTCGCCGCCCTCTTCGACCCCGGCAGTCTCGGCTCGGTGATTACGGCTTTATGACTCGCGATACCCTTCATCCAAAATATGCTTTTCTGAATTCTGAGCGCGTTGGCCACGGCTGGTCACTCATGCAGCTTGGTTATATGAGATATGGGATATTATATTCAATCTTCGGCAAGGGGTTGCAAAATTATTTTCTTCAAGTCCGGAGAAATTCAGGAAACGCAAAAAAAAACATGTACCGACTCTAAAACCGTCTTCATGCAAAATATAATACGTGAGATAAAAAGAAAGCGGAAAATGTGGCAACAACCACAACTATGAGGCAACTATTATAATATAGTTACAACTATTTCATAATAGTTGTCAAAACCACATATGCTTGTGCTAACCACAATCATGATTATGACATCTCAAATTAAGGGCATGTATTACTTACCCAATCCCTACCTTACCGACATTTTTTTCTCTGTAACGCTACGTCTACATTTACATTTATAAAGATATCAAATTGAAAATTTATAAAATTAAAGAAAATATGCTAATATATGTTTGTCTGGTCTTAAATTTTTTTGCAAAATTTTTTTTTTCAAAAATGGCAATATTTAGGACCAGACAAACGTACCTTAAGGCTTTAGCTTCAAATATAGAAATTTTCAATGTGGTATCTCAATAAATGTAGACATAGCGTTACAGAGAAAAAAATGTCGGTAAGGTAGGGATCGGGTAAGTAATACATGCCCTTAATAGTTGTTCATATGGTTCTGAACATTCAAATGAACAAATTTTTGTATTGATTGTATTTTCAAGTATAAACATTGCTAAAACATTAATTAATTTGCATTAACGTTAACTTTTTATCAAAGAATATGGAAGACATTTATAATGTCTATGGTTCTTTTTAGTGGAAATGAAACGTTTCAACTAAATTAAAACTGAAATTAACATTTCAAGTAGTCAAAGACTGGAGATATTTCTATGAAATGAACCTTTTTTTTACAAATGTGTGTGGAAAATCTTTTAAAGACACTTGGAAGGGTCCGCACCTTTTCTTCGCTTAGGGACAGCAGCTACTGGTTTTCTCGTCTTATCAAGGTTTTCTTCCTTCTTCTTTTGTCGTAGGATTCTTTCTATATATATATATATAGACTTCATCCCAGAGTTCCTTACTCTCGAGCATCACCCTAATTACGTTATCCGGTGTCATGTGTCCAACTTCATGAAATGAACCTTCATTCATAGAAATCGAACACGATCAAGATATTTCTTAGCAAACGAAACCGAATTCGGATGATAATGTCCCGCGGACAGGTAGGTGGATGTGGTTACCCTGACGTTGATAGGTTGTGCTCTGCACGTTGTTTTGTGGGAGGAAGAGAGTGTGGCAAGAGAGAGTAGAACCGGATGCGCGGGATAAGAGAAAGAGGGACGGATGAGTGAAACAGAGGTTGAATTTAGAGGGGAGGACTGTAAAGTGGTAACCGCAGTACTCGGTATGGGAGCTATCGAGAACAGATTGCAACTCTCCAGCTCTCCACCACCAGAAACCCCTTTTGGTTTCGTCCCATCCGACCTTCCACCCCTAATTCTCATCAACATCCCTCTATTTTGCCTACCCCTTATCCAGTCGCATGCCTGACACCGCCGTCTGTTGCACTCTGGCCGCTAAACGACCCTGCTTACCTCGTGTCTACAAAACACCTTACAACCCCGCACCCAGTCCAACTCCTATTAACAGGTGTTAGCTTGACTTAGCAATTGACAAGGGAATCTCGAATGAACTCGTTCTGGACACTTTCAAACTATTCACAAACATTAATGGAAAAGTTTATTCTCCAATTCTTTTGTTTATAATTGTCAACAAGGGCGGGGGATGAGAGGAAGAAAGTAAATGATCCAAAGTTGGTAATGTTGTTTATGGACGATACCTAAAAATGACTTAATGTGGGAGCGAAGGTTTATACTGAACAAATACCGACTTTGAGGATCGCTTTGTTCGGAAGAGAATTAGAAAGCTGTGCACGTTCTGCGTACATCCCCTTGCAATTCCGGAAAACTAGGAAAAGTAGTGGACACACATACATAAACTTGTGCAGACGAACAACTCGATCCGGATTGCAGCAGCAATTAAGTTTTATGGTCGCGCAACGGGGACCTGTTTCGAACGCGTCGATGGTCTCTCGTAAACTCCAAGTCGCCGGAGGCAGTTCAACCCTTTTCCCAGGATGACGAGCAAGGACAGGAGCAGTGGCTCTAATCTTCTCGTTGGAACGTGTCTCAGCTCAAGATCGCCTCGGCGGTTCCACTCAATTTTCCATTTATCGATGGCGAATACCACCCACGAACCGCCACCTCCAACCAATTCTTTTGCAATTTTTTTGTTCTTACTTTTAATGAGTTTCATTACTGTTCATTGTCACTGATCCAAAACTATCTTGAGTAAAAGAAGTTTTATAAAGATTTCCCTCGAAGAATAGGGAAATCTAATAAAGAAATTCTGAACTGTTGTCGAAGGTACTCAACACCTAAATTCTGTCACTAACTGAACCGTTTTTGGTAGTTCTTGATGAACGTTTAAAGAGCGATCAAATTCTTTGGATAAAAAGTGGTGGAGCAAAAGGAGAGAGTATATAGAGGTGAGTCTGATTACACCGTAGGCTCGGCGGGAAGGAATTAATTATGCATACCTAATGGGAACAGCAGCTGGCCCGCAGCCACGCTTACCTGTTGCTCCAAATCGTTTGTGTGTGCAAGAGTACGTCGACGTTAAAGAAGTCCTTCCCAGGGGAAGAGGCTGGATGCGGTATAGAAGGATGGATAGACGCAGTGAAATTCGTCGGTGGAGAAAGAGAGGCTGAGATGGGAAGAAAAACGATAGAGCCTCCAGCAAGACGCGGCAACTTAAAGATTCCCAAGAGGCAACTGAAGAGGAACTTCTGATGCGATGTAAGATGTTATACACGGTACCTGACCAAAGGAGCTTCCTTAAATCAACTCAAGAGATTTTCTCGAGTCTATTGAAGGAGTTTACTCAAATTTAGATTAAACAGCATTCAGTCAAACTCAATTATCATGTGTAAAGAACCTATTTTATTAGGAGGAAATACAGTAGTAGTTGGAAAACAAATTTTCTTTTTGTTCTGAATTATTTATTACTAGTAATATTGGTGTAAAGCGCGTGAAAAAAATTTTGCGCGGACAATTAGTAATATTTAAACAGAGAGAATTTACATATTGAAAAGATACAATATTACATCACTTCAATTTGAAGTTCAACAGTTTTTGAAATTTTAAGACAAATTCATTTGATTACATGAAATTTTGAAAAATATTCGGGAATTTTGTGAAATTTCTAAGAATTTAACAATATTTTGAAACATGTTCAGTAATTTTAAGGAATGTTAAAGTTAAACTGGGATTAAACGAAAGTTATTGGAGTTTTAGGGAATTTTAAAGAATATCAAGGGACTTCGAGATTTCGACCAATAATTTACCATACAAATTAATTTAAGACTCAGTATATAAATAAGTATATATGAATTTGGTTTAGTTAATAATCATTTTTTCACGAATCTAAACTCGAAATACATTGAAAATATAGGAATCTTATGGAATTTTTAAAGATTTTATAGGAGATAATGGGATTTTAAATGTTATCGTAGAATTTTAAGAATTAAAAGAGTTTCTGGGAATTTTTAGAATTTTTCACCACTTTGATCAGATTTCTAGGTACTGTTATGACTTTTAAAATATGTATTTTGTGGGATTTAAATAAGGAATTTACTTAAAACTGTATAGGGAATTTTATTAAGGAATTTCAAACGCTTTTTATGATATTTAAAAGATTTTGTAGAATTTACAAAGATTTTGAAGGTTTTCGTCAAATTTTAAGAGTTTTCAAGAAATTTTTCGATTTTTAAAAGATTTAGTGAAATTTTAAAGAATTTCATGGAATTTGATAACATTTCTAATGATTTTAAGGGATTTTAAATGTGAAGGAATTTCAAGAGGTTTCTAGGAATTTTGAGAGATTTTCATGAATTTTATCGTGGATTTCAAAAGATTTATGACTTTGAAAATTTTCGTAAAATCTTAAGAAATTTCAGGATACTTCGTGAAATTTTAAAGGAATTCATGTAATTTTAAGAAATTTTAAAGAATTTTAAAAGACATCGACGAATTCAAGCGATTTTTAAGGTTTTTGTGAAATTTTGAGGAATTTAAAACGGTTTGAAGGAGTTTCAAGGAGTTTAAAGGAATTAAAAATTTTAATTTTAATTAAAAAATTTGTATTTTAAAAGATTTCTAAAAATTGCTGGCGATTTTATGTAATTTTAAATGATTTCATGGAATTTGATAAGATTTCTGTGTAATATATTTAAGGGATATATAAAAGATATAGAGGTTTTAAATGTTACCGTAAAATTTTAAGAGTTTTTCTGTGAATTTTAAGAGATTTTAAAGTTTGTCTGAAATTGTTAAGGGTTTCATGGAATTTGAAGATATTTCTAATACTTTAAATAGATTTTAAAGGATATAAAAGGAATTTGAATTGTTATCATTGAATTTAAAAGAATCCCAAAATTTTCTGAAAATTTTAAGAGATTTTCTCGAAGTTTAACATAAATTTTAAGAGATTAGAGAAATAAAACATAATAAATTATATAATATTGAAAAAGAACATAATTGCGCGCGCGGGGCAAAGGTAAAAGTTGCATTATGAAACTAAAAACTGACAGATATATAAAAAGAATTCAATAACAAAGACTTCGATTAAAAAGTCACACAAAACAACCACAGGAGTTCAACAAGAAGATTATTCGATAGAGGATAAGGAGAATGAAGTTAGGAAAGAAAAGACGTAGTGATGAAAGAATGAAGGTTTGGTGGCGGAGAAGATTGGAGGTAGAGTAAGTGAAATTGAATTCGTTCGACAAGAAAGGAATGGACGGGTATCAGGAAAGAAAGAAATATTGAAGTCGCGTGCAAAATGGGATATAAAGTTCTTCCTTCAGGAAGTGGATCTACTGTTTCGCGTTAACAATTCCTAGGCTAGAAATCAAAATTCGAAATATCGAATTAATGCGTCAAAAGGAAAATCGATATTTAAAGTAATTATCACAATAATTCGTTGCAAAAAATGATTTCTCCTAATACTATAAATAATAAATGATTTCTACTAATACTTCAATTACTTAGCAACAGCTTCAGAAGTAACTATATACCTATTGAATTTGATTCGCTTGATGGAATAGGTTTGAGTGTTAATCCATTAAAACGTATGTTTAGGTGGTATTTGGTCTTTACAAAACTTTGTCCAACAGAACTTGGCCTCGTAATAAACTTAATAGGATGAGTTGACATTCGAGCATTTTCGTCGATGTTCCTAAGCAATATAATCGTCGAATTTCTGATTGAAATTGACTTAATTAGTTAATTCATTCTCTTTCCCTAATAAATTCACCATCAGTAAGCATTACTTCTATAAAAGTAATGCTAATGCTAATGCTAACTCTACAGAGTTCTGTTAAACGTTAATAAGCTCTGAAAGAAAGATAAATCAGCTTCGGAGCGTGAAAAGAACTGCAACATAATCATCAACAGTGACAAATAATCATCACAACAAGTGACAAAGGGCAATATTTTTCGCCGAGAGTAGAGAAGGAAAGAGCGGAATAAATCAGAATGGAAGCACTCGGAATGATGGAGTAAACGGTGAAAAGCTCTTCCATCTGAAGAAGTATTCAAATTAGCGAAAGTTGTCATGACATTTTCTAAATAGTAACAACCGGGAAAAGTGCGAATTGCAAATGGAGAGCGCAAATGGCGCTGGGAGTGGGAAGTGGAAGTAAAAAAAGGAACAACTGCAGAAAAGGAGCAGCCGAGGAAAGAAGATATTGTTGCTGTCGCCGGGAGTCAGAGAAAATCAGGCGATGCGAATAATTGAAATTTTCCACTGCGAGAACTTAACTTCTATCGATGGTGATGTGCACAGGCAGATCTCGACGTTTTAATGCCTCGTCATATTCGAGAAAAGTTGAAGGACTTAGGACACGAATTCCACAAATCATTTGAAACCTGCTACAACAAACCGGAAGAAAAGATCCTAGCTACACTAATATCAATACAATCAATACTAGAAGTTACTGAATTGGACTTGATGCCAAAAACAACTGTTGTTGTATACAGCTGTTCAGCTGCCTTTATAAGGTGTCTTTATAAACTGTTTCAACTATGAATCTTTGAATAAAAAAAATAAAGAAAGAGCTGATTCAGATGACAGCAACAGCAGTTTTTATGCTTTGTTGTCGGATGTAGTAAATCAAGAGGAGGAAATAATAAATAATGACAGAAGTAATAAAGGTATGGGTATGAGCCGAGTGAGAGGTTCGGATGGGAGGCATTAATTAGCAGCCCCGATGGAAGTGTGGATATTAGTAATTGGCAGTCGGAGAGAAACCGCTGTGCTGGACTAGTTAATAGTTTATAACAGAAAACAGTGACGGGAGTTTGCATTCACGTAGATCGTAGAAGTGGAGGGTTGTAGGTGGTGATACAGGTACTGTAGGTTGTTATCAAAACTTCCGAAGTCGGACGGTTTCACCCCCAACCCTGGTCTCTTTCTCACTCTGTTTCTCCGTTTCTATCCTTGTCTTTCTTGTCCTCTCGCTCTTCCACCCCCCACACACAGGCAAACGCATTCAATTCGAGATGTTCGCGACTCAAAAGTTTGTCACAACTTGTACCTACACTATTCCTTGAACCTGGGGTGAATATGGCCGCCAATGGTGACACACGACAATTCAGTAAAGCTCTAATTGCCCTAAAGAAAATAGGAGAGGATTTTCTTGGAATAGGTATTCCCTAACTGGAAAATGACGTCACTATTTTTGCAATATAGAGGAGTGATTAAATAACAAGAATATGTGTAAACCGTAGCTGAATAGCTGGGATAATAATAATAACAATAATAATAATAGATAATAATAATAATCATTTGTAAAATAAGGTATTTTATAATTGGGCTGAAGTTTCAGTAAACGATTTTTTTTCTTCAAAAATTTCGAAATATTTTAAATGATTTCGATATTTTTAAATACATTTTAAGTGATTTTAAGGATTTTTAATGGAGTTCAAATGAATTTAGGGGATTTCGTGGAAACCTTAGAGTGTTTCGAGTAATTTTAGAGAATTAAAAGAGATTTTAAAGAGATTTTCAAGGATTACTCTTTAAATCTGAGTTAGTGAAAAGTAGGTCATTAATTTACTTTAGAGAAAATTTTTACTAATTATTAGTTTAATTTCACTATTTAAATTCGCAGTTTTCAACTTTTCACTAAAGTTTTAGTCAGAAATGACCAACAATTAGTAGAATTTTTCACTAAAATAAATTAGTGACCTACTTTTCACTAATTCAGATTTAGAGAGTAAGAAAGATTTTAATTGATCTTCAAGAATTTCAAATATTTAAAGGGATTTAAAGGGATTTCGAGAGATTTCAAGATATTTTAATGAACTCCAAAGGATTTTAAATTATTTTTAACGATTTTATGATATTTCAAGTGCTCGTATTAAATTTCAAGGAATTTCAAAAGAGTTTAAGGATTTTCGGTTTCAAAACATTAAAAATAATTTGAAATTGATTTAAATACATTTTAAGAAATTTCAATGGATTTTAAATAAAGTCAAGAGAATTAAAAAATTTTCAAGAGGTTTCAAGACATTTAAGTACATTTTAAGTGATTTTAAGGAATTTCAATAGATTTTAAATGAATTCAAGAGAGTTTAAGAATTTTTAAGAGAATTCAAGACGTTTAAAATGATTCTCAGAAATTTCAAGGAATTAATTATAATGAAATCAAATGAAATCCTTTAAACTCCCTTAATCCCTTAATCCCTAAAAATCATTAAAATATCTAGAAATATCTTTCAATCTCTTCCAAATGCGTTAAATTTGTCAAAATCAGTGAAAATTCTTGAAATTTTGTACAATCACAGAAAAAATCTTTTGATAGTCCTTTCAGAACTTTTAAAAATCCCTTTAAACCCTAAAATTCAAGCAAAAGTTCTTAGCATCCTTTGAAATTTCCTAAAATCACTATAAGTCTCTTGGAATCCCTTGAAATTCCTTAAAATCATCAAAAATCATTTGCAATCCTTTAAAGTCTCTTTAAAATTCTATGAAATCTCTAAAAGTTCTAGGCAAAATTGGATATAAATTTCTGCCAGTGAATAAATAAAAATCGTGTGTTTTGGAACGTTTTTTTTTTTCAAATTTTCATTGCAATAAATATAAAAATAAAAAATCGTCAAAGTGGACGTCTGAAACTTCAACCTAATTATTTTCTAGATGATTTTACTTAGAGTTTTCGATGAAAATTTAGGAAATTTAGATTTACCTGCAACAAAGAAAAAGAAATTGAAAAATTAATAAAAGAATCTATACATATTTATTACTACATATTAATAGATTAAAATATCCTTAAATTCCCTAAATAATTATAAATATCCTGAAAAACTGTAAATTGTTTATAAAATCCCTTAACATTCTTTAAAATCCCTTGAAATCTTCTAAAATCCTAAATTTTAAATCTCTAAAGAATCAGTAAAAATTCACTGAAATTTTCCCTAGCTTAGTGAGGCTTACTGAATATATCAGTGACTTTCCACTGACTCAATTTTAGAGAGAAGCAACGTTGGTAAAATTTCTGTTAATAGTATTATACAATTATTATTATTATTATTATTATTATCATTATTATTATTATTTAAGATACTTATAGAAAACTTTGATGAATAATTTTGAAGTAGGATTTAACAGCTTCTGCAATAGGTTTCTACATTTCAAAAGGTGCTAAAGCCAAACTTAATATGCGCTACGTATTTAAATCACTTGCATAAAAGTAAATGCAAAATACATCTGCCGAGATTCAGGGAATCTGGAATCTCTTTTCAAATCAAATATAATTCCGGCTTCAGAATCTGAAAAACCGTCAAGACCGAAGATTATAAATTTATAAATGAAAAAAGTTGTATGTAGAAGTGTTTAAAAAAGAATATCAAGCAAAAAAATCATAATTTAAAATATGCAGGCAGTATGGAATATTTAATTATTTAATACACATCGACTCAAGGAAAATCAGGAAAAATTGAACTCGTTTGAAAAAGGCCGCATTAGACTGGTTGTTTTAGGATCGTAAAAGCGCTTCACACTTTCTCTAGTGCATATACTCATACTCATAAATAATATAGCAGCCGTTCGATGCAAATGTCGTGACTTGTATGAACATACCTGTTGACTATTGCATCCGGAAGTGAAACAAAATTAAAGCGGGGTGATCAATACTTCAGGCCGGAACTGTAGAACATATTCCAAGAAAAAGTTTCCCTACAAATTCACCCTCACGAGTGTGAATTTGTGTATTTGTAAAATATTATTTTCAACGAATGCTGAATAGTTCAAGAATATGTATAAATATGAAATGCGACCTTACCATAAGAAAAAGGCAAATTTGAATGTTAAAATGGCTGCAACAGTTGTATGCTCAACGCAAATTGAATTGCGTACAAGTTCACCAAAAGTGAGAAGTGAATTTTAGTGACGAATAGAAAATCTGATACAAAACTTCGAATTTATATCAGGATGTATTTCTGTAGAGAATTTCTGAGAAAAGCAACGAAACCATGAATCCAGTTACCTCTGCAGGAAGCAAGATGATTACATTCTGCGAAACGTTGAGTTTTTTTTTCTAGATAATTATATCATGGTGGTTTAGAAGTCTCTCTTTTTTCTGAGTATACATCTTGAAATTTCATATTTTACTGATTTACTGATACCGTTAAGAAGATTTTTGTTTGTTTGTCTATATTTCCCTACATCTAGTTACGTACTAGCGACAACAAGAGTCACATCATAAAACTAATTAAGGCAGTGTAGCGTGCTTAATGCGGCACAGAATTCTATAGGATTGCATGGAAAATACGCAAATCTAAGGAACAGGAACGATGCAATTTTGTACAAAGGCTCCAGTCTTGAAGGATAAAATGAACTAAAGTTACGAATCTGTCAAATGTTATTAATTAGATATGAAATTGTCCTGGTAAGGAGTTGTTGCCCGTTTCCGACTTGAGTGTTATATTGCAGACAAGAAATGGCTACTGCGAAATATTCTGTCGCTCCGGCGATCTTTAATTATGTGTATTAATTAAGGAAAGTACTGCGTTTGTCATGTCTGCTTATCGTCTCAACAATTCGCACTCATTTAGATATCATAAAAGTAACGCTTTAAAAAAAAAATATATATATATATATATAATATAAAATACTGTTTAAAAATGCAAAATACACATTTCAATCGATTGAAATGTGTAAAAAAATCCGTAAAATAAATAAAAGACACACATATATAATAAATACATAAACTAATGAAAGTGCATTGCACAACCTTTTCGTGCGTCAAAGGTGGATTCGAGTTAATTTTCCAGAACCAGCGCAAAGAAATATTCGAGATGGTAGAAACAAGACGAAAAAGTCCAATTAAAGCGTCATTCAGTAATTTTATCACATAATTAAAAACAAGTTCTGTCAATAGATATCCCAGTGCATATCTCTCGTTCCCTTTATTCGCAAGTCTCTCATCAAAGTGGCAACAATTATGTTAAATGAACCAAAGAAGAACTCTCTCTGCTTGGAGGAGATAAAAGGCAACAAAAGATTCATCTTGTAGAAGAAGTAGAAACACTTTTGCAGACTCGCAAACTTGAGATATAAAACGAAAAAAATAGAATTCTTAATGTCGAGAAATTGTATATTACGTTGACTGCTACTATCTTTATTCTAACGTTTCGCTTCATTACCTATTGGTAACAAAATTTTCAATCAGGGAAAATAGAAATTGATGTTTATGCTAACTATGATATCTTTTTTGTGTTACATATATAACTTTTATAGTTTATTTAACAAATTTTAGAATCTATACAAGAATTTCAGAAGAATTTTAAAGTTCTTCAAGAAATTTTGATTATTTTAAAATGTTTTTAAGGAATTTCAAGGGATTTTGATGTTCCTCATGGAATTTTAAAAGAATTGATGAGATTTTTATGTGTTATTAAAAATTTTGTGGAATTTTAAGGAAATGTTAAATAGTTTTCAAAAAATTTCAAAAATTTGTAAAGATTTTTACTATTTTAAGGGATTTTAAAGTTTTTCGTGGAATTCTAAAGGATTTTAAAAAGCTTGTAAAAATTTTATTTAATTTTGATATTTTAAAAATAATTTTAAGGAATTTTAATAATCCTCATAGAATTTTAAATATTCTGGTAGAATTTTAAGATATTTAAAGATGTTTCTAGGAATTTTAAAAGATTTCAGCTGATTTTAAAGGATGTCAATAGGTTTCCAATAATTTTAAGAGATTTTGAAGCATTTTAAGAGATTTGAAACTTCTTCGTGGAATTAAAAATAATTTCAAGAGATTTAGAAAATATTTCGTGGAATTTTGAAAGATTACAGGAAATTTTAAGAAATTTTTAAGAATTTAAAAATATTTTCAAGTTTTTCGAGGAATTTAAAGTATTTCAAAATGATTTTCAGGAATTTTAAACAGATTAGTGAAAATTGAAGGGATTTCGTGGAATTTTAAGATTTTTCTAAGATTTTCAAGATATTTCAATTTTAAGAGATTTCCAGGAATGTAAATTTTAGAGATTTGTATAATTTTCGATTTTGAAAAGATTTTTTGAGATTTTCATTTCCAAAATTAGGAATTTTAAGGAGTTAAAAAGTTTTTCGTGGAACTTAAAGGACTTTAAATCTTTTTGAGGAATTGTAAATGAATTACTAAAAATTTAAGAGATTTGTGCGTATTTTTAATACTTTTCTGCCAGGGAAATTTGTCTGAAAGTCAAGAAGAAGTCAGGAAAAAGTCAGAGAAATTGAAAAATTGAATTTCGTGACCACCCTGAAAATTTTTCCCCATAAGTGGTTAAATCTGAAAATTTGTTCAAGGTTCATTATTTCTGATATTTTTTTTTATTCAATTCGCATTCTGAGGCCTGAAGGAAACTCGCAATCATTAAAATCCCGCGGAGCTACTCGTATCACTCTCTCCGGGTTATGTGTACATGGGGAGGAACAGGGAGGAATGAAGAGGTGAAGGGGTGCACAGGACAGGGGATTTAACACGTGTATACTTCAGTTTAGAGCATGGATGCAAATAGTCCGTGATACACACTCCACGTCACGTACCTTTGTACATACTCGCGTGCACGCGTGTCTGCCGCAGACGCAACGAGGATTGCTGTAACTAACCTGGGTCTCTCTATCTCAATCTCATACTACGAACCCCTGCAGCGAGGAATTTACTGCTGATAATTGCAGAGAATTAACGACAGCGTATCACTGTCGGATAGTTTGAATTTTGGAATATTGAAACAATGTGTACAGAATTTCATCCCGTACTCTGTTCATTTAGATTCATTTAACAATTTCGAGAAAACATATACATATAATATTTGAATTGCATCTAATTGCATCACTATTTGTACATAATAGAGAGATAAATATGAAAAAGAGAATTGAAACCTCGTATAAAATTAAAGAATTAATTATTTTAATTTTAGTAATTATTTTATACTTATTCAATTAAATCTCGGTATTTATTTTTCACTAGCAAGTTGGATGCGTTATGTAAAACTTGCTTAGTTGCAAAATAACAATATTAAAATTTGTTTAAAAACCACATTTTTTAGAATAATTTTTAAACGTGAGAAATAGGTTTTAAAGGAATTTCAGGAGTTTCGTATAAAATTTCAAAACATTTTTAATCATCCGGAATTTAAAACCCACCAAAAGTTTTGAACGTTTAAATGAACGAAATATTTATTCCCAATTCTATTTTATCCAGAAATTTTTATTTCAATTTTAATTAAGTTGAAACGTTTTCTTGTAACTAAAAATAACCATTGATATTATAAATGTCTTCCATATTCTTCCATAAAAAATGAATGTTAATGGAATTGGATTAATGTTTTAACAATGTTTATACTTTAAAATAAACTAGTACAAAAATTCGTTCATTTGAATGTTCAGAACTTAAAGCACATGATTTAAGAAGATTTAAAGGATTTTCAAGATGTAGAGAGATAAATAATTAATTTGATTAATTTATTAATTTCAAGAAATTTGTTTTTAAGAATTTGAAGAAATTTCGAAGAGGCTTTAAAGGATTTCTATATATTTTAAGGGATTTTTAAAAGGATACATTTTTAAAGGGATTTTGAGGGATTTAAAAAAATCTAAAAGATTTTAAAAGAGATTGTAAACACGGAAAAAAGAAAATTAAAAGAAATCGCTCAATTTATCATTTAAAATAATCAACATAACGTTATAAACACAAACAGGAGCATTTACAATTTTTTTTAGCAAAAATTACATTTGAAATAGTAAAACTTACTGAATTCTAGGAAAAATGCGTTCAGAATGGTAAAAGTAAATGAAAATTAAAATTAAACTATTTTGAATGGTAAAAGAGCCATTTCCTTTTTTGTGGGAATGATTTTAAAAAACTTTAAAGGATTTTAAGCTTTTAAGGAATTTCAGGAAATTTTGAAGGGATTCAAAAAGATTTTAGGATTTGCAAGAGATTTCATAAGATTTCCAGGCATTTTTAGTAATTTTAAATGATGCTGTCAAGCGAATTATTTAAAAGTTATTTAAAAAGATTTCAATGAATTTCAAGGGATTTCAAGGGATTTTAGAAAATTTAAAGGATATTAATCGATTTTAATAAATTTTAAGAAATTTCGAAAGATTTTTAATTAATTTAATGGCATGTGCTACTTTACATAAGAAAAATTTAATTTCGTCATCCTTACATTTGCAATAACAAATATATTTTGTTAAAAATATTTATTATTTCCTTGCAATAATAAAATAAATAATACATAATAATAAATAATCACATTCCCTGAAAGAAGCTGAAGAGATTTAAAAAAAAATTCACAAGAATTTAATGATTTTCAAGAAATTTTAAAGGATTTCTAATAATTCAAGCGATCTTATTATTAAATATTTTGACGAAATTAAAAAAAAAAAGATTTCAAGAGATTCAACAAAAGTCTCGAATATCAAATAAAAATATTAAAATTCATTATTGGGAAAATTTTTTTCAAAACAAAAATCGACTTTCAACATTAAAAATAAATCCAAAATTAAAAATGAAAAATTATCCTCGATTATTTTTTCAATTTCCGGACATTTCCCGGATTTCCTTAAATTCCCGCTAATAGAATGCGAACATTTCACAAGTATTATATAATACCTACATATTGACTCACGTAGAGAACGAATTTGCAATTTTATCAAATGCTCAAGGGCATGTGATACTTTATACCAAAAGAGCAATTTAGTTCCGCCAACTTAACGTTCGCAATAATAAATATTTTTCACAAAAACTAGGCCATTTGCCTCCATCTGTATGAAACCGAGTTAAATGACCTAGTTTTACCAAAAAAGATTTATTACTCCAAGTGTAAAGTTCTCGAAATGAAATTAGCTTCTATAGTAAAGTATCACATGTCCTTAATCACATGAAGAATCTCGTGAAGAATACATCATCTTTACACAATGTACATTGTTGAATGATTCACCAACAAGTAAAATTTTTCGCAGCTTTAATGCACCAAATGGAGAAAGTTTCTGTGAAACTTCTAAATCAGACTCAACGGGAACAGACCATGAAGAATTAGGTCTGGTTAATTTAGCATGTTCGGTGCAATGTCTTTAAAACTGTATGGAAGCTTAGATCACACGGGGATTCAACTAACTTAGTTGGAGGACAAGCTACTTTGGCAAGAACCGTTATGCCGTTAGTAAGCATTGATTATTAATTCGAAGCAAGTAGAAACCCGTGCGTAATACCAGCGAAGCGAAATCCCCAAGCTGGTATTAAGCTAAGCACATTAGTGTCGCCTCTGTCGTCATTATACTGTCGCGAACTTGTTCTTCGTACCGGGAACTACAAACCGGAAGTGGAACCGTCCTAGGGACTCATTGGCGATTGGTGGAAACGGTAAGGTAACCACCAGACCGAGTAAGTAAAACCGATTCGGACGTCCTTGGTTGTCCAAACGTGCTCACTCCCAGCACAAACATGTTCCAATTGTTTCAAACAACTTCACGCTCCAACGATGTATTCGCTCATTTAATCGGAGGCGTTCCTCAGATTTCCAAATTGGGATTGTGAGATCAACGCTTTTCAGATGCTTAATAAACAAACCATGCTAGTTGAACTATTGGTTTGATTTGTTGAATTAATGTATATCGAAAAGTAATCACAAAGCGCGTTGGTGCTAATGACTAATCTTAAAACAGTGATCAGTATTCCTAATCCCTAACGCAAAATCAGTTTATATTTTCATTTATAAGCATCAATAAAGTTTGCGGTGCTGGAAACTTCTAAATTGTAGATATTCCAATAAAATTTAATGCAACAGTAAACAAAGGATACTCAAAGCACTTGTTCCATTTTAACAAATCTCAGTGATTGCTAATTTTATTATTTTCCGTTTCTATTACTCTCCCATCTTCAATTTCTGTCTGCAATAATTCTCCCAGAGATTTCAAATCAAGACGACGTTTTCATGAATAAAGTAGTGTCTTCCGAGCCAGAGGACTTGTTTCTATGAAAAGGGGTTAGAGAAGTAGCACCAGGAGAAAAAGAAGGAGATGTCTGTAAAATCATGAAGGACTTCTGAGTTTACCGTAACTCAATGGATTCGAGCCATTTGTCTTTACGCTTCAGTTCCTCACAGCGGAGATGTAAGACGAAAATTTTACTGAATCGCGACGTATCTTAAGAAACTAAAAGAGACGAAAGATATATATATATATATATATATCTGGGGATGTAATAAGAGAAGGAGAGAAATGGCAAAAGGACTTCTTCCGTACCTTCCTTCCTAAATACAGTATACAACTTGCACATAAAATCGGACGAAAGGTAACCGGTTGTCGTGTTTGTAATTTCAGCTTGAACGAGGTTCCCTGCCTCTTGTCAAGTGGAAACGCTCATTCGAGCGTAAGTACTTGAACCGAGATACATACAAGAAACAAAGTATACACCTACATAGGGACATCTTCTGCTTTTACGAGACTTTCAATTGAAGTATTATACACTGGGATTGTGCGAGGAAGTTACAAACTATTACTTCAAGGCCTTCATGTTTCAACCTTTTACAAAACTTTTCTTGTTTACCAAACATTTGGAAGAGTGTTGTGTACTATCTTTTCAATTTTTAAGGAAAGTCCATGAAATTTTATAAAATTTTCAAGAATTTTAAGAATCCTTTTAACTCAGATTTATCGGGAAATTTGGCAGCTTCCGCAACCCCTTTGCTTATCATTTATGACGAAAAATATCCAACTTCTGTAAACCCTTTGACTCCCATTTACGACAAAATTTGGAAATTTATGAAACCCTTTTAGTTTACCCTTAGAAAGAGTTTTACACTTTTACTCTTTTATGGAACACTGAGAAAACTGTTTGGTCCGGACAACAAAACTTCTTGTTGCTGTAGAAGTGTAGGGAATTTACTTATATTTTTAAAAATGCGACACTAACGCCATTAGGGCCCCTATACGTCATCACTGAACTAATACAGTCTGTTGCGAGCCACCCCAGCGTAAACATGTATCTCTTTTACTTTCAATAAACATTTATATCTTACAATCTTCAGAAGTGGGATAATAATCCCAAAGTGCCTACAGTGGATCGCGGGAACGCGAAAACCTGAAAAGTTTAATGTGCGCGAAGAAAGCATAAGAAAATTGACGCTAGCTTGCCGCAAGCCTCATGATCGATCACATTTATTGTCTCCGTGCTTCTGTGTTCTTCGAGTTTTCGAGAGTCTTCAGTTTTTCTCTCTCCAAACTTCGAAAACGGATATGTGAAAATACGAGTGCGAGCTGCAAGTTGGAAATCTGTATTTTCTTCGAACAATAAGTTTCAGCGTCGTTGGAATTTCGAACGTGTTGAATCCTGCATAATGGCGGATTTCGAAACACCAACTCAGTCTACAGAAAGAGAACGCAGGGTGGCGTTGTAGTGTAAAACGCCAAATTAGTTCGCGGAAAGTAGTACGCAGTGGGGCGCTACGAGCATCTTGGAACAATCAGCTGTGTGCGGTGAGCCCAGCTGTAGCTTTTGAGTTCCGACGTGTGTGGATGTGAGCATGCGCACTTAAGTAAAATCTGTGTATCCGCGTGGACAGTTTTCTGTGTGAAAACAAACTTCTGTGAAGCTTAGCATAGTAAAGTGACGTCATTCCGTTCGACGCCTTTACAATTCGGAGTGCTAGTGTAAAAAGAGAACAGTAGAGTGACGTCATTCCGTTCGACGCCTTTACCTTCAGAGTGCCAGTGTTTTACAAAACTGAAGAAAACTTCTGAACTTAACTGTTCATTAGACAACGTGTGTGAAAGTCTAAATTCTGTGAACTAGAAAAACGCCGTACGTGTGATCTCGAAGTGCCACGTCATGAATCCGACGACTTACAGGGTAGCCACCCTTAAGGAAGTATGCAACCGTCGTGGAATGCCGGCTCACGGCACTAAAGCCGAGCTAATTAGACGATTGCATGAGGCTGACCCTATGGACACTTGGTACCATGACGCCAACGAAAT
>UCOH01012627.1:0-18705 GCA_900474275.1 Synergus japonicus
ATATATATATATATATATATATATAGCTAAAAATGAATGTTAATCACTAAAATCAATTACATAATTTCAATCACACACCTCTAGATTTAGAGATCAGTGATCGACAATTATAAGCTAATAATATACTTCAGTCTTATTGATTCTAGACTTAAGATAAGATTTAGATTGTGGTATAAAATTAATTTTATCACTTGTTTATTTTAAAAATGAATTTTATTGCTTCATGTTGTTTTAGACTCTTCTTTTTTATTTCACCTGCAATATGTTAAAAGAGTGATAATAATGAACTGTTAACAGTCATATCTGTTAATTATCGTTACATCACGAAAACAATTTAACTACTTAATGAAATAGTCACCATTTTATAATATAACTATTTCTCAATTACTTTAAAAAAAAAAATAAAATAAAAATAACTATCGTTACTTTTTTAGTTACTTTTCCATTTTAGAGATATTAAAAACATACAGAAATGAAAATAAGAATTGACGCTTATTTTTACCTGTGAAAAGTACTGTAAAATTTCAAATGATTTTTTATAACGTAAAATAGATATAGTTTTTATTTAGTTTACAAAATATAAAGAGAATTTTTTTATAAATATATATTATTTTAGGAAAATTGGTTGAGTTTTTAAAATTTATATCAAGTAATTGTTATTTTTATAAAACTGACATTTTTAGAAATAAAATACGCAAAAGCGAGTATTTGGTGTCATATTTGAAAACAGATATCGTACAATACATAAAATTGTAAATAAAGCAAGGTTGCAGCTACATTTCAGATAAAAAATATTATTAAATATTCTTACATTACATGAGGCATTTTTCCTCGCTGGTAAATATTTCTTAATGATTTTATAAGATAAAAATATTTTACGAAGTTATAAGAACTTGAATTTTAAAAACTGATAAAATAATAACATTGTCAACAATTGATCAAAATATGTCTTTCAGTGTAATATTTTTTATAAATAATAAATCTATCCATATTATCTATATTATCTATTTATGAATGTCTATATATGTAAATAATATTATTATTTATAATTACAGGAAGAGGAAGAAGTGTAACAAGAGGAGGAGAAGGAAGCTGAGGAATAGGAGGAAAAGTATTATAAACGGAGAGGTCTAAAAGTTGCAAGAGAAGAAGAGGAGAAGAGGAAGAGAAAGTAGAAAAAATACGAGAGGACAAAAAATTAATAGAAGAACAAGAAGATGAGGACAGAAACATGAGAAAGGTAAAATTGTAAATGCTATATTTTTTTGTAATAGATTGAGGAGGAGTAGGAGGAGGAAGAAGACGAAGAAGAAGAAGAGGTAGAAGAGGAGGAGGAGGAGAATTAAATAGAAAAAGACGAAGAAGAAGATGCAGTGGAGGAGGAGGAGGAGGAGGGGAGGGGGATTAAATAGAAGAAGAAGAAGAGGCAGAAGAGGAGGACGAGGAGGGGAGGGGGAATAAATAGAAGAAGAAGAAGAGGCAGAAGAGGAGGAGGGGAATTAAATAGAAAAAGACGAAGAAGAAGATGCAGAGGAGGAGGAGGGGAGAGGGATTAAATAGAAGAAGACGAAGAAGAAGAGGCAGAAGAGGAGAAGGAGGGGAATTAAATAGAAAAAGACGAAGAAGAATATGCAAAGGAAGAGGAGGAGGGGAGGGGAATTAAATAGAAGAAGATGCAGAGGAGGAGGAGGAGGAGGAGGACAAAAAGTAGCTAGTTAGTACCCATGACTGATTAACTATTAATAATAAAGTTAAATTAACTCATAATGTTAAGCAGGCAACTCAAATAATATTTCGTAATAAAAATATACAAAATCTACAGTAAAATTCGTTATTTATTTTAATAATCTCACAAGTCTTTGATATTTAAGTACATAGTTCTTATATATTACTGGTTTGAATGATGTTACTATACCTCTGAAAAAATGTACAAAAGGTATTACAGTTAGATATATTATCTGTTATCATTATCATTTTTAATATTTTAAAATTGAATTTACCCTTTCTGCTACACTTCTGAGTACTTCTGCCATTTTAGGTCCGGTTTGTTCTACCATTTTATGTAAATACCCTTCCTCATTTTGAAGCAGGATATATGGATGATCAAACTCCTAAAAAAAAATTTATTTTGCTTGAAGGACATTCTCAAACTAAAAGTAGAGAAGAAATCAATTTAAATACAAACCACCATGCAGCCAGCGTCCATTACAATAAACCGATCACAATCCATGACGGTATTTAATCTATGTGCAATGATAAAGACAGTACAATCTGCAAATCTTTTTCTAATCGTCTTCTGAATCAAACTGTCAGTTTGTGGATCAACGTTAGCAGTGGCTTCATCAAGAACTAGAATCTTATTTTTCCTAATCACAGCTCTCGCTAGACAAAGAAGCTGTCTTTGTCCAACACTAAAATTAGCCCCGCCATCAGTGACCCTAGTGTACAAACCAGCCACCATCTTGTCAACAACAGTCTTCAATTCAACTTCCATCAGCGCTTGCCAAAGTTCATCGTCAGAATATTCCTCAAAGGGGTCCAGATTTTTTCTCAGGGTTCCAGCAAAGAGAAGAGGCTCCTGAGGTATAATACTAATAATTGACCTCAGATCGTGCAAACCTAATTTACTGGTTGGAACCCCATCAATATAAATTTCACCTTTCAAATGAGCCAATCGAAAAAGTGCTACTATCATTGAAGACTTTCCTGCACCTGTTCTGCCAACGATTCCTATTTTCTCTTTAGGCTCTATAGTGAAACTTAGGTTCTTCAAAACTGGAGAACCTTCTGGACTGTATCTTAAAAATACATTCCTGAACTCAACTTGACCTTCAGAGGGCCAGTTTTCCGGTGGCTTGTTTTCAGGTTTGCTCTCTAATGGTGGCTCTTCCAGAATTTTGGTGTACTCTAAAATTCTTTCAACAGCCGTCATGTGGTTTTCTAATTCCACTGATTGATTCATTCCCCACTGCAGTAAATTTATCATTGAGATTGTTTGGGTGATGATGAGTGCTATGTTTCCAGCTGAAGTCATTTCGTTGAATATCAGAAAAATAAATATGATGAATGCAAGGTAGATGGCAAATATCAATTCGATGTAGTAGGAGAAAGTCCGACTGCAGGTGATGAACAGGACCCAAGTTGCTGAATGCCAATCTTGGTGATCATCAAACTCTTTTGTTAGGAGCTCTTCTGCCTGGAAAGCTCTGATTGTCGTAATACCTTGAAGAGTAGCACTCAGGTGATTGAAGACTGGTGACTTTGCTGGAAATTCCAAATTGAGATTATCTTTAATCAGATCTAAGACAGTGATTTTACTATCGCTGATCAGCACTTACTAATTCCTTCCAAACGTTTAACACTTCGACTCGTTCGCCAATAAATTGTTCTAAAGAAAAACAAAATTACCACTGAGCACGTGAGTGGTATCAACATCCAGTAATTGACAGCAATCGTCAAGATCATCACTCCTAGGGCGAACAAAAGCATTGAGGACACATCGTTCAGTGCCAGAGGCAAAAACTTGTCCACCAGTCCCATATCTTTAGAGAATCTAATAAATCATTTTAAACAATTTTTTATTATTTATTGTCTTTTGTTACTGTTTCTTTATTTATTCAAATTGAAAAAATTGTCTGAAATGAAACCTTACCGATTCAATATTCTTCCAGATGGATTATTATGAAAAAATTGCATCGTAGTTCTAATAATACTCTGGAAGACAGAAGCATGAATTTGCTTCGACGACCTCATGCACATTATTATGAACATTATATATTTTAACAAGACCACAAGAATTGTTGCTACAATTAACCCAGAGTAGACATAAATATACCAATAATCATCAGAACCTAACTCTGATTCTTCAGCTTCCCTTTCCAAATCAGGTTTCGCTAACTTATTATCATTTTTTTGCTTCCAGGTCACCCAGTAAGATAGAAAATAGTCTGCATAATTGACGACACTCGGCATCAAAAGAGCAAAGAAGAAACACACAATTAAAATCCAAGGACTTCCAACTGCCCGGAAATAGGAAAGATAAACTGCCTTCGACATGCTACCCATTGTTCTATGTTCTGCAAGACCTTCTCTTTTCTGCTCAGAAACTACATCTTTTGTCTCAAATTCTGAGAAGGAGACTTCTTTTCTCACATCTTCATTCTTTACGTCAGTTCCTCTTTGCATAAAGGATAAAAACTCTAAACTGGAATTTTTCAAGTCTTCAAAGGTTCCACTCATCTGAATGGAGCCATTATTGAAGAGATAAGTCTGGTCGACATTTTGAAGATACTGAAGCTGATGAGTTACTAGAATTCTGGTTTTATCTTTTAAGAAATCACAAATACAATCTTTGAAGATATATCTCCCCACGTGAGTATCAACAGCTGATAGTGGATCGTCTAGAAGATAAATATCAGCTTCTGCATAGGCAGCACGAGCAAGGTTGATCCTTGCCCTTTGACCCCCGCTCAAATTGGTACCTTTCTCTCCAATGATCGTCTGGTCTTTGTGAGGAAAAAGGGAAAAGTCCCTTTCCAACTGGCAAACCTTAATCACCTTGTCATATCGACTTTTGTTCATTGGTTGACCAAAGAGGATATTTTGTCTGATGCTGGATGCAAAGATCCATGGTTCTTGGCTGACATAAACTAATTTTCCATTGATTTTAATGGTACCACTTTCCGGAGGAAGTTCACCTAGGATGAGATGAAGAAGACTCGTTTTTCCAGAGCCAACTTGGCCTATTATTGCTGTCAGGGATCCACGAGGAGCTGAGAAGTTGATATTCTTGAGGGTCACTTCATTCGAGTCTGGATCCCATTTTGCTGTTATATTTGTTAAAGAAACATCGGATATTGAAAATATATTCTGAAGGTGACTGTCACATCCATTTGTCTGGTTTTCTGGGTTTTGGATATAATGAATTTGTTGTTCTTCACTGGTCACGAAGCCACGAATTCTTTCAATGCAGGCACTTGATTGAGCAATACGTTGAATACCTAAAAAATAAAGGGACTAAAATAGTAAATTATTCTGGAATATGGAACTTAGTGGTTATATAAAAATATTTACTATAGGTGCACAATACATTCAGAGAGTATTTTAAGTCGTTGATGAATGCCGATATCATGAAAACCTTTTCTACTGAAATTTTATTTCCAAGCAGTACGTAAGTCACTATTGTGGTGAAGATGGCAACTCGAGCGGTGTACCAGTGAACTGTCAGTAAAATAGTGTCCAAAAATGCGGCATTTCTGATTGCACTTACCTCTTTTCTAGAGAAAAAGAAGATAACGTTAAAAGAAGATGTAGAAGAAGCGGAACAAGTAGAAGAAGAAGAAGATGGAGTAAATGACGAAGACGTAGAAGAGGAGGATGAGGTATAGAAAACGAAGACACATGGAGGAGGAAGTTAAAGAATAGGAGGAGGGGAGGAAAAGAAAGAGGAGGAGGAGTATTATGAGGAGAAGGATGATTATTATTATTATGAGGAGGAGGATTATGAGGAGGGGTTATTATGAGGATTCTGATGGTGATGAGGAAGAGGAAGACTAAATAGAAGAAAAAGACGAAAAAGAAGAAGAGGCAGAAGAGGAGGAGGGTGATGATGATGAGGAGGAGGATTATGAGGACTGAGATTATTATTATTATTATTATTATGAGGAGGATGATTCTGAGGAGGGGATGACTATTATGAGGATGATTATAGTGAAGGTGAGGGGGAGGGGGAGGGAAAGGAAGAAGAGGAGGAGTATTATGATTGGGAAAATGTTGAAGTTTAAGAGGAAGAAGTGAAGAAGAAGTGGATGAAGTAGAAGACGAAGGCGAGAATATAATGGAGGCAGTAGAAGGAGTTAGGAAAGAAGATAAAGAATAGGAGGAAGAATAGTACAAATGAAAAGATCAAAAAGGAGCAGTAGGAGAGGAGGAAAAGAGGAAGAAAAAGTAGAAAAATAGAAGGACAGGCAAAAATGTAATAGAAGAAGAAGATGAGGTAGTCGAGCATGAGGTCGAAGAAGATGAGAAAGATTAAACTGTAAAATTGATTGATGTGGATGAGGTCTTATAATATGAGAAAGTGGAAGAGGAGCTAAATTGTAATTTCAATATATTTAAACAGAATATACATATTGAAAATTATGAGGAGGTGGAGGAGGAATTAAATTTGATTGAAGAGTTTGATAGGTAGGTGGAGGTTCGGAGTATGAGGAGGAACAGGAGGGAGATATGAAGAGGAGGAGGCGGAGGAGATTGAGGAGAAGGGTGAGAAGGGTGAGAAGGTGAAGCAGGAGTATGAGGACGAGGAGAAGGAGGAGGAGGAGGAGGAGGAGCTGGAAGAGGAAGAAAGTATGAAGAGGTATAAGGAGGAGAAATTAAATCTTAATTGCAATATTTTTGTTTGAAACAGATTTATGTGGATGAAGTTTTATAAAATGAGAAGGAAGAAGAAGAGTTAAATTGTAATTGCAATTTTTTTTTAATAGAGTGAAGAGTGTGAGGGGGAGGGGGAGGAGGAGGAGGAGGATGAGTAGCAGGAGGAGGAAGAGGAGGGAGGTAGGAAGAGGTATGAGAAGGAGGAGGAATTAAATTTTAATTGCACTATTTTTGTTTGAAATATGTAGATTAGTATGGATAAGATTTTATATTTTTATAATGTGAGGAGGAGAAAGAGGAGTGAAATTGTAATTGCAATATTTTTTTAAGTAGATTTATGAGTGAAGAGGAGTGGAGGAAGATATGGAGAGAGGTATGAATAGTAGGAGGAGGCGGAAGAGCAAAGGTGATGAGGATGAGGAACGCGAGGAGGATGAGCAGCAGGAGGAGGAGGAAGAGGAGTGAGGTATGAAGAGGTATGAGGAGGAGGGGGAATTAATTTTTAATTTCAATATTTTTGTTTGAAACATATTGATGTGGATGAGGTTTTACAATATGAGAAGGAGGAAGAGGAGTTAAATTGTAATTGAAATAATTTTTTTTAATAGAGTGATGAGTGTGAGAGGGAGGTGGAGGAGAGGAGGAGGATGAGGAAGAAGAGGAGGAAATGATGAAAATGAGGAGTGAGAGAAGGAGAAGCAAGAGGATGATGATGAGGAGGAGAATGAGCACCAGGAGGAGGAGGAGGAGGAAGGATGAGGAGGAGGAGGGGCTGATTGGACTGGTGGGGTTGGTTGAGGGGAAGGGGAGTGAAGTGTGATGCGGGGTTTTTGAGAGGGGTGAGGGAGAGGAGGAGGAAGAGTAGGAAATCGAGTAGGAGGTCGAAGAAGTGAAAGAAGAGAACTGCATAAAATAAAAATACTCACGTCCTTGCAAAATTAACCAAGAATGCAAATGGCTTTTCCCATGCATACATTTTGATGACTTGTACTCCCATAATAATCTCGTTCATTATTCGAAGTCTCTCGTCAGTTTTTAAAGCGGCCTTGAAAGTTAATCTTTTTACTAATTTGGCTAAGGAAGCTTGAACCGGAACTGACAGTACCAAAATCAATGTTCCATAAATTGCTGAAAATTGTACTTCCCGGAACATAATATACACAATTATCATTAACTTGATGGGTGCAATCCACAAGTAATTGCAGGAAATCAAAGCGAGGTCCAAGGTCATCACATCATTGCTCAAGAAATTCACTATCTGAGAATAATTATATTATCTTAGTCTGTATTAATTTCGATTATTAATAATAAAGCAGATTGATGTTTCTGAGTACAAGATGCGATCCAAAGATAGCAGACTTGTGAATTTTTTCGGCATGATGGGAATGATATCTTGATTATTTCTTCACCTGACCAGCTGTTGTTTGCACTTTTGGAGACCTTGATGTCCTCAAAACTTTTCTGTAAATTAAGGAACAACAAGCGACCCTAAACTTCATTCCCATAATAAGCATGCAGTAAGTGAGTAAATGATGTAGGGGTCCAGATATAATGAGGCTTAAGGCCAATGTTCCACCCCAATAATATGCCTCTCTGGCAGACATTTGACTCTCTTCATTGTAAAAATTCAGCAATTTGCTCAAAAGAATTGCTTGAGGAAGTCTGCAAAAATATTTCATTATAGCCTACCTACAAAAAATTATCAATATTTTTATCTATTATTCCAATCGTGATTATAAATGATAGATTAATTATACTTACTTGATACAAACTTCCAAAATTAATTGAAATATTCCCACTGTTAGAATTTGTCCCGCAAAACATTTTAAAATTGCTCTCCATAAACTTGGTTGACAATTCTTTTTTTTCCTTGCCCTCTCTTCTTCTTTCTTCCATAAATTATCTAATTTTTCACCCAAAACATGACTCGAGTGACTTTTCAGAGGTGCAAACAGATCCTCTTCTTCTAAATCTCTTCTAAATCCAATTCGAAAATATTTTAAAATCCATCTGTCAAAAATAAAATTGGACTTTATTAAAAATTTCGGTATTCTCATTTATCTCGTGAAATTCACTTAGAATTTACTTAAAATGACCTTACGCGAATGTAATTAATGATAATGGATTCACTCCGTCTCGAGGATTTTTTCGAAGATTTTTTTCACCTTTGTCCATTTTATTTTAATGCTCTATTACGTTCCTAAAACGTCCAACGTTTCGTTCTAAAACTTTCCCAAAATATCCTTCAATTTTTTACTTACTGAGCAATTATTATATTATATTATATTTTCTAAGATTTTGTGGCACTTTTTCCAGTGCTTGTAAAATAACTACTGGAGCTAAAGTAAGAATATCATCTGGCAAATACAAATTGTTTGTGGCTTATCAAAGCAATTGTCGAGTTACGTGAAGTGGGAGAGGTTGATGACAGAATATGTGTTTATATATATATATATATATATATATATACATATAAATAAATATATATGTAACTAATAATGAGTAATATCATTTGATTATGTCTGCAATTGAAACTGACAGATTGGCTAAATTGTTGAAAGATGTATTTTCCACCAGAAAACATAATTAACTTTGATTTACGTAAGTAACAATAGTCATGAATATTCCAATCAATTTGATATCGTTGCTCGTCGTACATTACGCTTATAAAAATTTATAAAAAAAAAAAAAAAAAAAAAGAAATATCTGAGATACAATTTTTAACAGTTTATAAAATTAAAACTACAAAAGATATTGAAGGCAAATCGATCAATGAACCTGTAATGCATTTATTGAATTTAAATATTACCAAAGCAAAGTCCACCTTGTACTAACAGATTAGATAATAATATAGCATAAATAGATATGAAATCATTCTAAATTTATACTTGTCATAATAATTAAGTAAATTTCTTGTAAAAATAAATGTATATTTTTAATTATATAGTTAACAGATCCATGACAACATTAAATATCACAAAAGTCTTATATTATTTCAAGAGAAATATTTTATTGTAAAACAAATCATCTTACCAACGATAATCAATTATTTAGATTATTAGATAATAATAATAATCATTAGATTAGAATTAATTATTATAATCAATTAGATAATAATTAATTATTATTTATTATTATTATACAATAATTTTACATTTATTAAAGTTCTCAATTACCCCCTGCGTTTGCCCCCTCCCATCTCCCCCTTCACCCATCTCCCCCTTCACCCATGTCACCCCATCCCTCCAATCCCCTCCTTTGTACTTCCCTAAATCTACGCCCCGTATCCATATTTTATCATCTTGCCAAGGTGGAAAATCATTAGCCCTGAGAAAATCTACTCCCTCCCCAGTTCTGCCCCATATTCTCCCTAATACCTCATTTCTCACCCACCTCCCCTACCCAACTATCACCCTGCCTCCTCCCACCCTCCACCCCTGCCTCCTTCCCTCATATTTTCTCATTTAACCCCTGTTCTTGTACTAACCTCCCTTCCCCCTCTCGACCCTCATATATATTTCCGTATTCTATTCCTCTTTCATCATTATTACGTTAGCCCCCTCCCTGTATTGCCCTATACCTATACTCCTCCCTCCTCATATTTTCATGAGAGGGGTTATCATCATCTGACTCCTGCTTTATTATCCTATGCGTCAGCCCCCCTCCCCAGGTAGCCCTCCTCTTCCCTTCCCATTGCAATATATCCTCCCCCTCGTTAAAATCGGCCTATCCTCTTCCTTCTTCTGATATTTCCCCCTGTAACAACCATGCCTCCTCCTCATACTGCCCCGCCCCCTCCCTAGTCCCTCATTAATTACCTGCATAGTACTCTCCTTCAATTATTACAAACTTTCAATTATTATTAATCCTACCCCCTGTTTTGACCCCTGCATCATCTTTTCCACCTCCTCCCATTGCCCCCTCATTTCCGTATACTCCCTCTCTTCTGTTTTAACGCCTTCCCCTCCTCAAATTCTTCCCCTTTTCATCACTTTCGTCTTCGTCCCTCATGAATATTGCCCTATCTGCCTCCTCTTCTCTTATTAGCCCCTCCGTCAACTAGGCCTCTTCCTACTCGAGAGGGGAGCCCCCTACCCCATTTTCCCCTTCCCCTCCTCATAGTCTGCTCCTTTTCAACACTCTATCTTTCTTCCCTCATGAATATTGCCCTATCTTCCTTTTCGTCTCTCATTATCCCCTCCGTCAACTCGGCCCCCTCCTACTAGAGAGGGGAGCCCCCTACCCCCTTTACTCCCTCCCCTTCTCAAAGTCTGCCCCTTTTCATCACTCGCTTTCTTCCCTCATGAATATTGCCCTATCTTCCTTTTCTTTTCTCATTACCCCCTCCGTCAATTAGGCCCCCTCCAATTGAGATGGGAGCCCCTTACCCCCTTTACCCCTTCTCACGTTACTTCAGCTCCCTCCATATTCTACTTCTCTTACTCTCATCCCATCCCAAGAAATCGCTTTAATAACATTTTTTATTTATTTAGCCAAATTCTCCATTATCTACTTAAATACATTTCTTTAAGTTTAAATACAACTTCTCATATATTGGAAATCTGCTTGTTGTTTAGGTAATTCTGAAAAAACATATTTAGATCTTTTATTTCAAAACAAATATTAATCTATTTGAAAATTTATTCAAAAATTGTATTTACTGTTTCAGCTGTGTTTCTGAGTACTTCGGCCATTTTTGGTCCGGTTTGCCGGACCATTTCTTGTAAGAAACCATCCTTCTTTTGAAGCAAGATATGTGGATGACCAAACTCCTACAAAAAAACAGTCTGTATAAAAAGTTGAGTCAACTAGATGTCAAAAATCGAGGAGCTATAAATTAAAATACAAACTACTATGCAGCCAGTGTCCATCACAATAAACCGATCACAGTCCATGACGGTATTTAATCTATGTGCAATGATAAAGGCACTACAATCTGCAAATCTTCTTCTAATCGTCTTCTGAATTAAACTGTCAGTTTGTGGATCAACGTTAGCAGTGGCTTCATCAAGAACTAGAATCTTATTTTTCCTAATCACAGCTCTCGCTAGACAAAGAAGCTGTCTTTGTCCAACACTAAAATTAGCCCCGCCATCAGTGACCCTAGTGTACAAACCAGCCACCATCTTGTCAATAACAGTCTTCAATTCAACTTCCATCAGCGCTTGCCAAAGTTCATCGTCAGAATATTCCTCAAAGGGGTCCAGATTTTTTCTCAGGGTTCCAGCAAAGAGAAGAGGCTCCTGAGGAATAATACTAATATTTGACCTCAAATCGTGCAAACCTAATTTACTGGTTGGAACCCCATCAATATAAATTTCACCTTCCAAAGGAGCCAACCGAAAAAGAGCTGCTATCATTGAAGACTTTCCTGCACCTGTTCTGCCAACGATTCCTATTTTCTCTTTAGGCTCTATAGTGAAACTTAGGTTCTTCAAAACTGGAGAACCTTCTGGACTGTATCTTAAAAATACATTCCTGAACTCAACTTGACCTTCAGAGGGCCAGTTTTCCGGTGGCTTGTTTTCAGGTTTGCTCTCTAATGATGGCTCTTCCGGAAGTTTGGTGTACTCTAGAATTCTTTCAACAGCCGTCATGTGGTTTTCTAATTCCACTGATTGATTCATTCCCCACTGCAGTAAAACTATCATTGAGATTGTCTGGGTGATGATGAGTGCTATGTTTCCAGCTGAAGCTATGTCGTTGTATATCAGAAAAATAAGTATGATGACTGCTAAGTAGACTTCGAAGATCACTTGGATGTAGAAGGAAAAAGTTCGACTGCAGGTGATGAAGAGGAACCAAGACGAGGAATACAAATCCTGATGATCATCAAACTCTTTTGTTAGGAGCTCTTCTGCCTGGAAAGCTCTGATTGTCGTAATACCTTGAAGAGTAGCACTCAGGTGATTGAAGACTGGTGACTTTGCTGGAAATTCAAAATTGAAATTGTTTTTATCAATTTACTCAATGATTTTATTATTACAGGTCTCCACTTACTAACTCCTTCCAAACGTTTAACACTTCTACTTGTTCGCCAATAAATTGTCCTAAGGAAAAACATAAGTGTGACTGAGATTGAAAGTGGGATCAACATCCAGAAATTGACAGAAATTGTCAAAATCATCACCCCTGAAATGAAGACCAGTGTTGATGACGCATCATTCATTGCTACAGGTAAAAACTTGTCAATCTCCCCCACATCTTTGGAGAATCTAGTAAATCACAAAAGAAACTTTTTGTTAAAAATTGCAACTGAGAAAAATGTTTGGTTTTGACAACAAAACCTTTTACTGCTGTAGAAGCAACTTTGATTGGTTCAGCAAAAATTCGGTTGGCACAACCAACAATTTTGTTAAACCAACCAAAACTAGGATTTTCTTGGATTAAATGAATTTCCTTGGTTCAACGAAAGGTCCTACCTATTCAATATTCTTCCAGATGGATTTTTATGAAAAAAAGCCATTGACGTTCGAATAATACGCTGGAAGACTGAAGCATGAATTTGTTTCGAACACCTCAGGCACATTGTGATGAACATTAAATGTTTCGAATAAACCATAACAACTGTGGCAACTATTAATCCAGAGTAGACGTAGATATACCAATAGTCATCATCAGACCCTAACTCCAATTCTTCTGTCCCCCTTTCCAAGTTAATTTTCAATAAGTAATTATGATTTTCTTCCTTACAGGACACCCAATAGGACAAAAAAAAATCCGCTGCATTCAAGACAATCGACATCAAGATGACAAGGATAAAAACCAAAACTAGGATCCAAACACTTTCAGCTGCCTGGAAATAGGAAAGATAAACTGACTTTGACATGCTTCCTGTTGTTCTATGTTCAGCAAAGTTTTCCCGTTCCTCTTCAGAAACTACATCTGTCGATTCAAATTCTGTGGATGTCTCTTCATTCTTCAGTTCTTCATTTTTATCTGCATCATTCTCTCCTGCCATGAATGATAAAAACTCTAAGTTTGAGTCCCTCAAATCTGCAAAAGCTCCACTCATCAGAATGGAGCCATTATTGAAAACATAAGTCTGGTCGACATTTTGGAGATACTGAAGCTGATGAGTTACTAGGATTCTGGTTTTTCCTTTTAAATATTCACAAATACATTGGTTGAAAATGTATCTGCCCACGTGAGCATCAACAGCTGATAGAGGATCGTCTAGAAGATAAATATCAGCTTCTGCATAGGCAGCTCGAGCAAGATTGATCCTTGCCTTTTGACCCCCGCTCAAATTGATACCTTTTTCTCCAATGATTGTCTGGTCTTTGTGAGGAAAAAGGGAAAAGTCCCTTTCCAATTGGCAAACCTTAATCACCTTGTCATATCGACTTTTGTTCATTGGTTGACCAAAGAGGATATTTTGTCTGATGCTGGATGCAAAGATCCATGGTTCTTGGCTGACGTAAACCAATTTTCCATTGATTTTAATGGTACCAGTTTCCGGAGGAAGTTCACCTAGGATGAGATGAAGGAGACTCGTTTTTCCAGAGCCAACTTGGCCTATTATTGCTGTCAGGGATCCACGATTAGCTGAGAAGTTGATATTCTTCAGGGTCACTTCTTCCGAGTCTGGATCCCACTTAGCTGCTATGTTTGTTAAAGATATATCGAGTTTTATAAACTCGATCTCAGAGTGACTCTCGCTTCTATTTTTCGGGTTTTCGATACTGTGAGTTTGTAGTTCTTCACTGATTATGAAAGTTCGGATTCGTTCAATGCATGCCTTTGATTGGGCAATATGTTGCAGACCTAGAAAAGAGAGGAATGAAATAAAAAATTGTTCTTGAATTCTAAACTTACTGGACATATAGAAATACCTACTGTAGGTGAATAATAAATTCATGGATAATTTTAAATCGTTGAAGAATGCAGTTACCATGAAGACCTTTTCGACTGAAATTTGGTTTCCTAGCAGCACATAAGATACGATTGTGATGAACGTGCCAAGTCGTGCTGTATACCAATGAACTGTCAGTACAGTGTTGTCCAAAAATGCAGAATTTCTGATTGCACTTACTTCTTTCCTAGAGAGAAAAAGGGAAAAGTGTTAAAAGAAGAGGAGGAAGAAATAGAAGAAGAAATCTGAGAATGAGGGGGAAAATATAAAGAAATGTAAGATGAGGGGAGAAAAAATTAGAATAAGTTGAAGTATAAAAAGAGGAAGAGGAGGAGAAGCAGAAAAGAAAAAAGTGGTGAAGGTCACGAAAGTGGTAGAAGAGGAAAAGTGAAGGATGAAAGGGAAAATAAATTCGAAAAAGGATTAGTGTAGAAAGTGGAGCGGGATAAATAGGAGGACAAAGATGTCGATAATGAATAAGAAAAATAGGAGAGCTGCTGACGGGACGGGGTAGAGGAGGGTGGGGGAGGAAGCTTTGGGGGTATGGGGAGGGGGTGATAGAAAATGGAAGAAATAGAAGAGGAAAGAGATGAAATGGAGGAATAGTAGGTGAGATAGTAAGTGGAAGAGGAAGAGAGGAGACTAAGGTTGAGCAGAATGAGGAAGGAGCAAGAATTAGAAGAAGAGAAAGAAAGGAAAAGATGGTGGAAAAGGTAACGGAAGAGAAGAAGAGAAGAGTAAAATAAAGAAGTAAAAGTATAAGAGGAAGTGGAAAAGAGTAGGATAAGCATATAGACGATGTGGAAGAGATTAATGAAAATAAAATGAGAGGAGTGGAAAGGGGGAGAAGGATGGTGAGGGGTGGAGGTAGTGGAGGAGTAGGAATTAAATTTTAATTGCAATGTTTTTGTTGGAAATAGATATGTGTTGATAAGATTTTATAATATAAGTAGGACGAAGAGGAGTTTATTTATAATTGCAATATTTTTTTTACAGAGATTGAAGAGTGTGAGGGGGAGGTAGTGGAGAGGAGGAGGATGCAGAAGAGGAGGGGAGCAGCAGGAGGAGGAAAAGGAAGGAGGTGTGAAGAGGTATGAATAGGAGGAATTAAATTTTTATTGCAATATTTTTGTTTGAAATAGATTCGTGTGGATAAGATTTTATAATATGAGGAGGAAGAAGAGAAGTGAAATTGTAATTATAATTTTTTTTATAGATTGAAGACTGTGAGGGAAACGTCGAGAAGAGGAGGAGGATGTGGAGGAAGAGGAGGGAAGTATGAAGAGTTGTAAGGAGGAGGCAGAGGAGGAGAAGCAGGAGAAGGATGAAGATGAGGAGGAGGAGGATGAGCAGCAGGGGGAGCAGGGAGGTATGAAGAGGAGGAGGAATTAAATTTTAATTGCAATATTTTTATTTGCAATAGATTAGTGTGGATGAGATTTTATAATATGAGGAGGAGGAGTGAAATTATTATTGCAATATTTTTTGTTTGAAACAGATTGAAGAGTGTGAGGGAGAAGAGAAGGAGAAGAGAAGGAGAAGGAAGAGAGGAGGAGGAGGAGGAGGAGGAGGAGGAGGACAAAGGGGAAAAAGAAGAGTAGGAAGAGAGTGTGAATAAGGAGGCAGAGTTAGGAAAGCCATAGAAGGAAAAGTGTAAAGAACGAGCAGGACGAAGAAGTAGAGGAAGAGGACATGGAAAAGGACAAATAATAACAAAAATAGAAAAGGAAAAAGAGGGAAAAATTGCGAAAGAAGTTGTAGAATTGGAAGTAAAGGGGGAGGTGGAGGGTGAAGGGTAAGGAGGAAAATGAAAGGGAGGGGAAGAAGAAAGGGAAGAGGAATAGAGGGGTGGAGAGGGAAGGGGATGTAGTAATACATGGGAGGGGATTGGAGGGGAATCACTTCCTTACAAAAATATCGTTCGGAGGGATCTGAAAATTTAAGAAAATAGAAAAATATCGTATTTGACGAAACTCACGCCCTGACACAATTTACCAAGAATGCAAATGGTTTTTCCCATGCATACATTTTGATGACTTGTACTCCCATAATTATCTCGTTCATGATTCGAAGTCTCTCGTCAGTTTTTTGAGCAGCTTTAAAAGTTAAACGTGTTACATATTTGGCTGAGTAAACCTGAAGTGGAAGTGATAGTACCATGAGCAATGTTCCAAAAATTGCTGATAATTCTACCTCCTGGTAGATTAGGTATACAATTAGTACTGATTTGATGGGTGCAATCCAGAGAAAATTGCTGCAAACCAAAGCCAGATCCAAAGTCATGACATCGTTGCTCAAAAAATTGACTATCTGAGAATAATTATTTTATTTTCTTATTTTTATTGGAATGGTATAAGTATTATATAATATTAATCTTGATGAGGGTAGTTTTGATCGATGAATGGATTTACCTGGCCAGCTGTTGTTTGCACCTTGGGAGTTCTTGAAGTCCTTAAAACTTTTCTATAAATTAAGGAACAACAAGCGACTCTAAACTGCATTCCCAAAACAAGCATGCGGTATTGTAAAATTTCGAAACATGGTCCAGATAAAAGGAGAGATAAGACCAAGCCAGCAGCCCAATAAGATGCCTCTGTAGTAGACATTTCACTGTTTTCATTGAAATATTTTAAGAATTTGCTTAAAAGAATTGGCTGTGGGAGTCTGCAAAAATATTTGAAGTCTTGGTTTGCACTTTTTGAATAAGATATTTGAAAAATCCTATATAATCTAGTATAATATAATAATTATCGAAAAATAATTCCACACACACAATACAAAGTTCCAGAATTAATTGACACATTCCCACCGTCAGTACTTCCGTTCCGAAACACTTTAAAAGCACCTTCCATAAACTGGGAGCTCTTTTAGTCTTTTTTGTAGATTGTACTTCTCGTTTCCATAAAGTATCTAATTTTTCACCCAAGAACTGACTAGCATGACTTTTGAGAGGGACGAAAAGATCATCTTCTCCCAAGTCTCGTTTAAATCCAATTTGAAAATATTTTAAAATCCACCTGTCGATTAGATATATTAAATATCTATTGAACTAAATTAAAATTTTATTCTATTCTATTTATACTCGCAAAATTCACTATTTATAACAAATTTCTTACGCAAATGTGATTACTGATAAAAAATTAGCTCCTTCTCTAGGATTTTTTCCAAGATTCTTTTCACCTTTATCCATTTTATTGTATTTTAATATTTCTTTTATTTCAACTATTTATTTTAACTATTTCATCGCGATACACTTCATTACTCAGAATTACCACGTAACTCTTTATCAATAAAAGCCTCGTCAGAATACTTTTTAGATTTTTATATTGTTCAAAATGCAAAAATGCAAAATTTCCCAGAACTTTTCAGTGTGCTTTGTAAAATGCTACTGAATTAAAATCAAACAAAAGAATATAGATTTTTTAATGATATATCGTCTTAGAGACTTATCTACGTAGTTGTTTTATTGGCTAAAGTGGGAAATATTGATGAGAATGTATCACTAATTCCTAGTGACATTTAGATTTATGTCCTTGTTCTCTATTGGCGTTTGCAAATAGAGAACTACGACAGAAAATTGCCTGAATGTAGAAACTTACTTATAGTTCATAATCTTATCGCTTTTATTTTTTGTTAGAATTTAAAATAACTTCTCTAGAACCTACAACCCTCTCTTTTCCTACTTCTCTACTTTATCCAACTTTCCACCACTTTTCCTTCTAATCAGTCCATTAACTTCTTTCCCCTTTTCTGATCACCGTCAATTTTTTCCCCTTTCCCTCTTCCATTCACCATTTCCTTTTTCCATTCTTCATTTTACTTTTCCATTCCCCATTTCCTATTTACCTTTTCCCATTTCAATTTTCTCCTTCTCGCTACCACCCCTCTCCACTCTCCCCCTCCATATATACCCCTCCTCTCCCTTTCGCTCGCCCTTCTTCTCTACCTTCATACTAGATACCATCCTTATCACCAATCCTCTGTCTATATCCTCCTCCCCAACCCACACCCCTCCCTAACCCCCTCAAATTCACCCCTCCCCTTCACCTTGTCCCCTTCCTTTCCTCCTCCCTATCTCCTCCTCACTTCTTCTCTACCTTCCCACTCCATTCCTTCTCTATGACCAATCCCCTCTACATCCTCTTTTCTCCTCCAAAACTCACACCCCTCTCTAACCCCCTCCTATCTACCCCCTCCCCTTCGCCTAGCCCTCCTTCTTTCACATTATAACATTTTTTTATTTTTCCCTTTCCCTATTTCGCGCCATTTTCTTCCCATTCTCCTTTCATCCCTGGTAACAGCCCCTCCATATCTCCCCGTCCCTCCCTTTTCTCCCTCCCCACTACAATCCTTCCCTATGACCATCCCCCTCTCTATATCCTCCTCTCCAACCCATACCCCTCCCCTCTTTAGCTCAAACTTATTTTTTCCCTCTCCGCCCCTCCACCCCTCTCCCCCCCCCCCCCCCCCCCCCC
>UCOH01012627.1:18725-43563 GCA_900474275.1 Synergus japonicus
CCCCCACCCCCACCCTCCGCCTAGCCACCTCCCCCTCAAGGGGTCAAGAGATTCCGCTCCCATTTTTTATGATAGGAGAGGGGGTTTATTTTAATCATGACGTAATTTTTGAAAATTTGCAAATTGAACAAATAAATCCCAGAAATTAACATAGAATCGATTTATGAATTTTTATATACTTAGAAGTTTTTACATGCAAAGTATGATAGATACTAAAATACAAATATAAAAAATTTCCATTAATTTCAAGCCCCATATCATATTAATACTCTAAACCAAAAATTATCTACAATAAGGCTGGGGGGAAGGGTAAAACGATTTTATTGCAGATTATTATTCTTAGGGCGGAGGGGGATCTTAAAGTAGACTTAAAATGTGTTACGTAATTTAAGTACGGTCCCTTAACTATTTCACCCTTTGTTAGGTTCCAACTGGTCTAAATGTGAATTATTATTATGAGAAATTTTCGCAATATGTACCTACGTCTACGTCACCAATTTCTGCTATATCATAATGCATAATGTATAATATGCTTATCTCAATGAGATAAGATCCGGTTTAATGAAAAATTAGATCTTGTGTACAGTCAGTATGTTCAGAGGAACAATGATAATAATAATCTAGGTGCAGTATTTTCTCATTGAATCAATACGAGATCACGAGTTTCCATTCGATGCAGAAAGGTATTCCGTGATATTTCTTTCTTTTTTAATATTAATATGATTGGCACCTAAATAACTTGTAGGTCGGTTCAAAATAAATACAAAATGAATAACAATGAGAAACAGGATTTTAAAAATCCGAGGGAGAATGCTGGTATCATTTCAATAATAACTTTTGCGTAAGTAAATTTATTCCTTAATTACAAATTAATATTTGTCGATTATAGAAAATGATAATTATTTTTGTTTTTTTCTTTTTTTTTAGGTGGCTCTACAAATTATTTCGATTAGGCTACACAAGAAAACTCGAAATGTCCGATATTTATTCAGTCCTCCAGGAACAATCTAGTGATGTTATAGGAGCTCGAATTTTAAAATCGTGGCAACAAGAAACTGTGAGAACAAAGGCAATTGATCAAAAAAAATCTCCCAGTTTAATAAAAGTTCTCGCCAAGACTTTTAAAAAAGATTGTTTTATACTCCCATTTGCCCTGATCTTCAATAGAGTTATTCTGAGGTAAGCACGAGTCAAAATTGCTTTTCGTCCATTTTCATGAATTGTTTATTTAATTTCAGACTCATGGAGGCTTTTACTCTGATGAAGGTCTTAAGTTTCTTTAATGAAAAGGAGGGGAAAATAAATCCAGAAGTACATTATTGGGCTTTGGGACTAATAGTTTTAAAATTTGTTACCTCGATCATTTACCATTTCAATTCTCTCGAATGTATGCATCTTGGCTTGAAAGTCAAAGTAGCGAGCAGCTGTCTTATTTATAGGAAGATTTTAAGATTATCGAAAATTTCTTTGAAAAATGGAACATCAGTTGGTCAGGTAAGTTTCTACATATATTATTTCAAGTATTCAACTATTTTTGAGTGTTTTTAAAAGAGTACTTGACCATAGGAAAAAGGGGAGTAGAGGAGGTTTTTGAAAATGGGGGGTCACGTTGGATAAGGGGGTTCCTGTGGGTTAACGAAATTCTGTAGAATAAGAGATAATAATAATAATAAGAGATAATGGGTAGAGTAGGGTGTACGTGGGGCAGTGTAAAATTTCTAAGAGTGAAGTGGGGCAACGTAGAATAGAAGGGGAATCGGGGGAGGGGGGAGTCTCAATGGAGAAGTAAAGTGTCTAAGAATAGGGAGAGGGTCACGTCTAATAGGAAAACTCCTAGCTGACAGGGGGGCGTCCCTATTGAAGAAGAGGAAGAAGAAGAAGTGAAATGTAAGATGAAGCGGAGAAAAAATTAGAAGAAGTATGAAAAGATGAGGAAGTATAAAAGGAGGAAGAGGAGGAGAAGAAAAAGAAATAGGAAAAGAGAAAAATGTGGCGAAGAATGTCCCGAAAGGAGAAGAAGAGGAGAAGTGAAGAGGGAAAACAAATTTAAAAAAGTAGTAGTTTAGAAAGTGGAGTGAAATAAATAGGACAAAGATGTGGATAAAAAATAAGAAAAACAGGAGAAATGCTAGAGGAGCTTGGAGGAGGAGGAGGAGGGGTGGGGGGAGGAGCGGAGGGGATGGTAGAAAGTGGAAAAAGTAGAAGAAGAGGAGGTGAGATGAGGCGGAGGAAGAGGAGATGGAATAGAAAGTGGAAGAGGAAGTGAGTAGAATGAGGTTGAGGAGAATGAGGAAGGATCAAGAATTAGAAGAAGAGAGAGTGAGAGGAAAAGGTGGGGGGAGAGGTAGTGGAAGAGAAGAAGAGAAGAATAAAATGGAGAAGTAAAAGAAGAAGAGGAAGGGGAAAAGACTAGGATAGGCATACGCACGATTTGGAAGAGATTTATGAAGATAAAAGAAGAGGAGGGGGAGGGGTGAAGTGGGGGGAGGAGGTGGTAGAGGAGGAGGAATTAAATTTAATTACAATATTTTTGTATGAAATAGATTAATATGGATGAGGTTTTATAATATGAGAAGGAGGAAGAGGAGTTAAATTGTAATTGCAATATTTTTTGTTTAAAAAAATTAAAGAGGATGAGGAGGAATAGGGGGAGGGGTGTATGAGGAGGGTGTGGGAGAGAAAGAGAGGGGGAGGGTTGATAGAGGAAAAGGAATTAAATTTAATTGCAATATTTTTGTATGAAATAGATTAGTGTGGATGAGGTTTTGTAATATGAGGAGGAGAAGGAGTTAGAGGGAAGGAGGTGGTGGAAAAGGAGGAGGAGGAGAAAGGGGATTTAAATTGTAATTGCAATAGTTTTTGTTTGAAATAGATTGAAGAGGATGAGGTGGAGTAGGGGGTTGTTTTATAGGATGGGGAGTTTTGGGAAATAACATATTTGCATCTTATTCATACAAATTAATGTTTTAGGTGGTCAATCTTATTTCTGATGATGTGAGAATATTGGAACTATTAATGTTTTATGTATTTTATATCATATTGGTACCAACGCAAATTATTTGTTTTGTGTTCGTGATCTACTGGCAAATAGGACTGGTCCCAATTATAGCTTATTTGTGTAGTATGATTATAATACCTATACAAGGTAAGATAATTATTTAAATAATAATAATAATAATAATAATAATAAATTGAATAATTTTTGATAAATTTAATATGATTTTAGGATATTTTGGAAAATGGGTCAGTGTTAAAATGCAAAAGCGTGCTTCTTTGACGGACAAAAGACTTTCTCTGATGAGTGAAATTATCAATGGTATACAAGTCATTAAAATGTACGCGTGGGAGAAACCTTTTTCTTCTCTGGTGGACAAAACTAGAGCGTAAATATAAGATTTCTCTTAATTTAATATCTAAATCAATTTGATGAACAATTAAGGTCATTAGAGTGCTTCTCTTTCAGGAGAGAAATGAAAGTGATAAAAAGGATGTCCATTGTCCAAATGCTTGTCAGAAATCTATCATTGTGTATTACACAATTAACGCTTTGTATGACAATTGTCTGCTCTATTGCATTTGGAACCACTATTTCGCCAGAAAAAGTCTACATGCTGGTTTTAATCTACACAGAAGTTGGGGGCTCCGTTTACTCGATGTTTATGAGAAGTGAGATTTAATGTGACCTTGAACTTTGACCTTTGACCTATATTTAACATCTGTTTTTGACCTCTAACGTTAATTCTGATATTTTTACATTAGGCTCGACTTTTAGTTTTATTCGGATTCTTGATTGTCATGACTGATTGCAGGTTTGGAACTTTTAGCCAAAGGAATAGTCTCAGCCCGTAGAATTGAGGAGTTTCTGAACTGCCAGGATAAAGAATCTCATCCTAGTAATTTCTTTGATCAATCCTACAAAAATGTAAACCCAATTAGAATTTCTCAAGTTTCTGCTAAATGGACTCCTACATCTAAAGAAGACACCATAAAGAACATGACCTTCACACTGAATTCTGGAACCTTAACAGCTATCATTGGTCAAGTGGGTTCAGGTAAATCGAGCCTTCTTCACATTATTCTAGGTGAACTTCCTATTTTACGCGGAGATATCCAAGTTTTTGGGAAAATTTCATATGCTGGTCAGGAATCTTGGATTTTCGCGTCAACTGTAAAGCAGAATATACTTTTTGGTCAAATAATGGATGTGGAAAGGTACGAGAGGGTAATCAAAGTTTGCCAACTGGAACAAGATATCGCAACATTTCCTTTTGGAGATGGAACACTGATTGGAGAGAAGGGAATCAAATTGAGTGGAGGACAACGAGCAAGATTAAATTTAGCAAGATCTGTTTACTCAGACGCTGATATTTACATTTTTGATGATCCCTTGTCGGCTGTGGATGTCGAGGTTGGCAAAAGAATCTTCGAAGACTGTATCTGTGGATTCTTAAAAGACAAGACAAGAATTCTTGTCACGCATCAACTACAATTTTTAAAAAGTGCTGATCGAGTACTGATGTTGAAAGGTGGCTCTTTACTAGCTGAAGGTACTTTGGAAGAAGTGCTGAAATCCGATATCGATTTCTTGAAGATGTTGAATGTGAAGAAGCCTGAAAATGTAGAAGATATTGATGACATCAAGGAGACATTAAAACTTATTGAAAATGAAGCTCAGGAGCAAAAGGAAGTCTCAGAATTGAAAACAGTCAAGAAAAACTCCAAAGGTGTCTTCTGGTCGTATCTGAAAGCAGTTGAAAGTCCTTGGCTGGTGATTTTAATGGTGTTTTTGGGTCTTCTTTATCAAAGTATCTTGACTGGTGGTGACTATCTATTGTCACGTTGGATGAATGTCGAAAAAAGTATTTCAAGTAGAACTATGAATAGTACTTTAGGAGTTAATGAAGAATTGGAAATACAGAGGAACTGGTATATTCAGATGTGCAGTATTTTCTACACTGCTGTGATTGGCATATTATTCACTTATACTCTTGCATTTAACGAGGTTGTTATGAGATCCTCTGAGAAATTGCACCAGTCAATGTTTTTCAGTGTCATCCGAGCGACGATGCTCTTCTTTCAAGAAAACACATCTGGTAGAATTTTAAACAGGTATTTAAAATTTAGGGAGGAAATAACCACTTTATATCATATATCTTATATACAAACTGACTCAATTTTCCGAACAGATTCTCCAAGGACATAAGCACTGTAGATAAATTGTTGCCTGACTGTTTATCAAATACGATTGTAATTGGTTTGCATTTTCTGGCCGTGTTGTCTATAACTTTAGCCTACAGACCCTGGAGTATTATATTCGCTCTGATTTTAGGAGTTGGTTTATATTTTCTTTGTATCTTTTACATGAGAACAATTCACAGTGTAAAACACTTGGAAGCAACATGTAAGTAAAAGTCACTTATTCAATATATAAACAAAATTCGAGACCTCTTTCCTAGAGGATTCAATTAAATGATCTAATTTTCTTTCAGCGTGTTCACCAGTCTTCAGTCACGTGAATGCAACTCTCGATGGTCTGATTACGATCCGAGCCTTGAATGTTGAAGAGATACTGGATAAGGAATTTAGAAACCGTCAAGATATCTACACATCTGTGCACTATCTTTTCTTGAACAGCACAAGAGCTTTAGGATATTACTTGGAAGTGTTGACCTTGCTGTTCATCGCGAGTCTCATCTTCCTGCTCGTATTTTTTAGTGACAACTTATTTATTGGTGATGTTGGTTTAATTATTACCCAGTTGTTCTCCTTGAGTAGTCTTATGCAATATGGTGTGAGAGAATCTACGGAAGTAGAGAGTCATCTGACATCCGTTGAGAGAATTCTCGAGTACACTGACCTGGATCAAGAACCACATTCCGAATCAAAAAAAGAGAATAAGCCAAATAAAAATTGGCCCTCGAGTGGTCGGTTGGAGTTTAAAAATGTATTTTTGAGCTACTATCCAGGGGGAGCTACAGTGCTGAAGAAGTTGAACTTTGTGATATCACCGAGGGAAAAGATAGGAATTGTTGGAAGGACTGGAGCTGGAAAAACTTCTCTGATAGCTGCTCTATTTCGTCTGGCTTATGTGGAGGGAGAAATTTATATTGATGATGTGGAAACAAGTCGCCTTGATTTAGCTGATCTGCGTTCCAATATCAGTATTATTCCCCAGCAGCCTTTCCTCTTCGAGGGAAGTCTAAGAAGGAATCTGGATCCTTTTGATGAACACTCTGATGAAGAGTTGTGGCAAGCTTTGGAAGATGTGGAGTTGAAAGATGTTTTGAAGGATATGGAAAGTGGATTGGATATGAAAATATTTGATGGTGGATCCAACATTAGTGTAGGTCAAAGACAGCTTCTTTCATTAGCTAGAGCAATTCTAAAAAAGAACCAAATTTTGGTACTTGATGAAGCGACTGCTAATGTGGATCCACAGACTGATGAGTTGATCCAAAAGACGATGAAGAGAAGGTTTAAGGATTGTACTGTTCTGATCATTGCTCATAGACTTAATACTGTTATGGATTGTGATAAATTTATTGTCATGGATGAAGGATCAATGGTGGTATGTCTGTATCAGAAAGCCTTAAATCTCTTCCTCCTGCTTTTTATTCTTGTTCTTCTTCTCATCTCACTTTAATATCAATAAATAATTAAATTAGTATTATTTTATTTACAGGAGTTTGATCATCCTTACTCACTTTTGCAAAATAAGGAAGGATATTTGTATAAAATGGTTCAACAAACTGGATCTGATATGACTGAAATCCTTCTCAAGATAGCAAAAGAGGTGAGGTAAAATAAGTTTTACATTAAGTATTTTACTACAGAAAAAAGCGAATAAATCATATTTTTGTTTCAGAACTTTGAGAACAATAAAATCAACTGAGGTCACGATATAGAAAAATGTTGTTATTTGTATCACATAAAAAAGAGTTTATTTTTGTAGTACTTTACTTCAGTAACTGTTTTGCTCTGCTACATTTTTTTAGTTTCTTTTGCAATTTGCAATTTTGTTCTTTAAAAATGTTTATTATATTACTGTGATCATAGTCGACGTTCATGGCTGATCGTTTGTTTGAATTACTACGACACAAACTGATTTTAACGTAAGCGACTCTCAATCGAGACCAATTTAAATGAAATTAATTGAGTTCAAGAGAATTGAAATCATTCTTGGTGAGGTCAACTAAATTCACGTGGGATTCAGCTTCAAATCAAATTCAACCAGATTTATAGAAAAACTCCGATAAAATAAATACATAAATTCAACGAAAAACTGAATTGTGTTAATTAGACTATCAGGTATGGAAAAAAGTAATTTATTAATTTATTGAACATTATTTTATAAAGAATGTGTTATATTTTAAGAATATCTGTATAACTGTTGTGTTCCATAATTTAGTTAGGAAATTTTCTAGCGACCAATACTGTGGATCAATCGTTCAGAGCTTCTTCTCATTAAAATTCTGTGGAATAATTAAAAAGGATTAAATTCGTAAAAAATATATAAGTATAAAAAAAACATAAAAGAAGTTTGTTGAAACTCTTACATGCTTGGCAGCATCCATAAGAACATCGGCCATTTCAGATCCAGTTTGTTGCACCATATTATAGAGATATCCATTCTTCTTTAGCAGAAGTTCGTAAGGATGATCAAACTCCTGTATATTATATAATAGATTAATTGATATTAGAGTTAGATGAAGAGGGGAAGAAGAAAAAAAGCTGAAGGAGGAAGAGGAGGTGGAGAAGGTGGAGGAATTGAATTGGAATTGCAACATTTTTTTTATTTAGATTCATTGTAAGGAGAGATTTAATGGTATAATGATATTAGAATGAGATGAGGAGGGGAACAAGAAGCAAAAAAGCTGGAGGAGATGGGGGAGAAGGAGGAGGAATTAAATTGTAATTGCAATATTTTTTGTGTTAAATAGATTGAAGAGGATGAAGAGGAGTAGGGGGAGCGGGTTATGAGGAGGAGTGGAGGAGGAGGGGGAGGAGGAAGAAGAGAGGCGGAGGAGAGATGGTGGTAGTGGATGTGAAGGAGGAAGAAGAATTAAATTTTAATTGCAATATTTTTGTTTGAAATATATTAGTGTGAATGAGATTTTATAATATGAGGAGGAGTATTAGGAGGAGGGCTGGTGGAGGAGGAAGATAAATTAAATTTTAATTGAAATATTTTTTGTGTTGAATAGATTGAAGAGGATGAGGAGGAGTAGGGGGTGGGGGGGAAGGGGAGGAGGTGGTGGAGAAGGAGGAGGAGGAGGAAGAGGAGTTGAATTGTAAATGCAATATTTTTTGTTTGAAATAGATTGAAGAAGAGGAGGAGGACTATAGGGAGGGGGCCTATGAGGAGGAGGAATTAAATGTTAATTGCAAAATTTTTGTTTATAATAGATTGAGGAGGAGGTTTTATAATATGAGGAAGAGTTAAATTGTAATTGCAAAATTTTTGTTTGATATAGATTGATTATAAAGAGGGATTTAATGGTATGATATTAGACTGAGATGAGGAGGGGAACAAGAAGAAAAGGCAGGGAGGGGAGGGTAATAAGAAGAACAATTAGAAATGTTAAGGAGAAGGAGGTTTAAGGAGGAGGGATGAGGGAGAGGAAGTATCAGGATGAGAGGGGGAGGGGGTGATTTGGAGGGATCGAGGAGGAGGATAGGGGAGGAGGCAAGGAGAATTTAGGCTTTCTGATACAGAGATAGTTACCTACCACCAATAATCCTTCTTCCATGACAATAATTTTATCACAATCCATAACAGTATTCAGTCTATGAGCAATGATCAGAACCGTACAATCTTTAAACCTTCTACTAATCGTCTTTTGGATCAACTCATCAGTCTGTAGATCCACATTAGCAGTAGCTTCGTCAAGTACCAAAATTTTGTTATTTTTTAGAATTGCTCTAGCTAATGAAAGAAGCTGTCTTTGACCTACACTAATGTTGGATCCACCATCAAATATTTTCATATTCAGTCCACTTTCCATGTCCTTCAGAACATCTTTCAACTCCACATCTTCCAAAGCTTGCCACAACTCTTCATCAGAGTGTTCATCAAAAGGATCCAGATTCCTTCTTAGACTTCCCTCGAAGAGGAAAGGCTGCTGGGGAATAATACTGATATTGGAACGCAGATCATCTAAATCAAGGCGACTTGTTTCCAGATCATCAATACGAATTTCTCCTTCCACATAAGCCAGACGGAAGAGAGCAGCTATCAGAGAAGTCTTACCGGCTCCGGTCCTTCCAACAATTCCTACCTTTTCCCTTGGTGATATCACAAAATTTAAATTCTTGAGAACTGTAACTCCTCCGGGACGATAACTTAGGAATACGTTTATAAATTCTATTTGTCCCTTACTGGGCCAATTATTTTTGATATTTTCTGTATTTTCTGATATTGATTGGTGAGGTGGTTCTTGATCAAGGTCAGTGTACTCGAGTATTCTTTCAACGGATGTCAGGTGATTCTCGACCTCAGCAGATTGTCTCAAACACCACTGCACAATTCCACACAAACTAAAACATTGGGTTATAATGAAACCTGCATCACCAATGAAGATGTGATCACTGAATCTTATAAGTAGGAAAACAACACTTGTTATAAACAGAGAAACGACTAGTTCCGAGTAAAATCCAAAAAATCGATTGATGGCTACAAAAATCAATTGGGCTGATGAATTAATGTCCAGAAGCTTGTGCAATTCTTCAGCTACTGTTTTTTCAGACTTGAGGACGCGGATAGTTGAAAGCCCATCAAGAGTAGCGTTCACATGATTAAAGATTGGTGATCTGGCTGCAAAAAATTGCAATTAATCAAGGATCAGCTCAAGAATATTTTTATGATAGCTCTGCAAGCTATAATATAAGTTATATACACACTTGCTGCTTCCAAGTGCTTCACTCTTTCACTGGTTCTCATGAATACCTTTCGGAAGAAAGATAAAACTAATGTGACTATGAGAACTATTCCTAGAGTCCAAAAATTGAAGGTAACAACTATTATAACTGTGGATAATAACGTAAATACTAAATGGAGTACGTCTTCCAAACAGGGTGGCATTTCCTTATCTACCATACTGATGTCCTTCGAGAACCTGAAGAATTCGAAAAATATAAGATTTGAACAATAAGTCTAAAATATAAGGCCCAGAATATATAGAACAGAAACTAAGATCCAAATATACCTATTGAGGATACGACCAGATGGATTTTCATGAAAGAATGTCATTGTTGAACGGATTACACTGTAGAACATCAGTTGATGGAGTCTTTGAGATGATCTCATACACATGTCATAAAATATCAAGCAAAATGCAAAAACAAAAAATACAGCCAGGAGGAGAGAGACGCCATAAAACTGGATAAACCACTCTCTCTGAACGTTAATATCTTCCAAGGCTACAAAGCTCTCATTCCATTTGGTTGGACCAGTTTTTAATGCAGCGTCTTCTGCATTCATCCAAAGGGACAAAATATATTCACTGCCTCTCAAAAATCCTTCATACAGAAGCCCGAATGCTATTGTTAAGAAGACGACCAAAGGATTTTCAACTGCCTTCAAATAGGCCCAGAAGATACCTTGTGAATATTTTCCAACGTTCACCAACTCTGAGACTTCTTGCTGCTCCTCTTGCTCATCAGCGTCCAAAATTAGAGACTTTTCCCTCTTCTTCGTATTTTGAGAAACAGTCTCAATATTCTCGTGGTTCTCCACTTTCAGCACTTTAACAAAATCCAAACCAGACTTGAGTGCATCCTCAAAAGTGCCTTCCATCTCCAGAGAACCATTGCTCAAAACTAGTATTTGATCTACACTTTTTAGAAACTGTAGTTGATGTGTGACGAGAATTCTTGTCTTGTCTTTCAAGAATCCACAGATACAGTCTTCGAAGATTTGTTTACCAACTTCGGCATCCACAGCAGATAACGGATCATCAAAGATGTAGATATCAGCTTCTGAGTAGACAGCTCTCGCTAAATTTAATCTCGCTCGTTGACCTCCACTCAATTTGATTCCCTTCTCTCCAATCAGTGTTCCATCTCCAAAAGGAAAGGTTGCAATATCTTGCTGCAACTGACAAACTCTGATGACTTCCTCGTACCTATTCTTATTCATGGGTCTACCGAAGATGATGTTCTGTCGAAGTGTAGAAGCGAATATCCAAGGTTCCTGACTAGCATAGGAGATTTGACCTTCTACCTTGATAGTTCCTTCATGAATTGGCAGCTCGCCAAATATTACTTGCAGAAGGCTTGACTTACCGGAACCCACTTGGCCAATAAATGCGGCGAGTGTGCCAGTGTTTAAAGAAAAAGAGATGTCCTTGAGGGTTTCCTTTTTGGAATCTGGAAGCCATTTCGCAGAAACTTTTGATAATCTTAGAGGTACTTGACTTTTGCTTTTTTCATTATGGATCTCAACAATATTTTGTTGGTGGACATCACCATTTTGTCTAAGGTCATCATCATCATTTTGTAGGAAGGGATCTATGTCATTCTGTTTATGGAGATCATCAACATTAGTTATAATTTGCAAATTTTCTCTGCGGACATGATCATTTTTGTCTTTTTTTTCCAGGCAATTCAAGAAATCCTCAATTCTCCTAGCGGAGATGATCCCGCTTGCAACAATCTGTACAGCTGAAAAATGTAAAGTGGATCTTGAAACAGAAGAGGTGGAGGAGAGAAATTGTGTGGAAGAGGAAAAGGAAGAGGAAGAGTAAGAGGAAGAGGAAGAAGTTAAACAGTAGGAGAAAGAAAAGTATAATTGGAAAAATGTAGAAGATTAGGAGGAGGGGGTAGTGGTGAGGAGGGGACATGGTGGCAGATTATAGCGAGGAGAAGGGAGTGAGGTGTAGGGATTGTGGAGAAGGAGGGAGGATAGAGAGAAGATTAGGAGGAGGAGAGTAGGAGGAAGAGAGGAGGAGTAGAAAAAGAAGACGGAGGAAGAGGGGGAATGTTGACGGAGGGATTGGTGAGGGGGAGGAGAGGAGGGAGCAAACTATGAGGAGGGGTGGAGGGGGATAAGGTGTAGGGGATGGTGGAGAAAAATGGAGGATAGAGAAAAGGACGGGAGGGAAGGAAGAGGAGTTTAAAAAATAGTGGAAATAGTTTTCCTAATAGTAATTAGGAAAATGTTAATAAGATACAGAGGAGTGATGGAGGGAGGAGCGAGAGGGGAGAAGAAGAGTAGGTGGAAGTAGTATAAAAGAAGAGAATTAGGAAGAGAAGGAGGAGGAGGAGGAGGAGGAGGAGGAGGAGGAGGAGGAAGAGGAGTTTAAAAAATAGTGGAAATAGTAGTGTAATTAGAAAATTGTTAAGAATGTTAACAGGAAGAATGGAGGGAGGAGCGAGAGAAGAGAAGGAGAATAGGTGGAAGTAGTATAAAAGAAGAGAAATAGGAAGAGGAACAGAAGGAGGAAGAAGAAGAGTAATGGGAGGGGAATGGATGGGTCGGAAGGGTAGAGAGAAGGGTGGGAAGAGGAGGAAAGTATGAAAAGTTATGAGGAGGAGGAATTAAATTTTAATTGCAATATTTCTGTTTGAAACAGATTGATTTGGATGAGGTTTTATAATATGAGAAGACGGAAGAGAAGTTAAATTGTAATTGCAATATTTTATTTTAAATAGATTGAAGAATGTGAGAGGGTGGTTGAGGAGAGGAGGAGGAGGAGGAGGTCGAGTAGCAGAAGGAGAGGAAGAGAGGGAGTATGAGGTGGTATGAGGAGGGAGGAGGAGGTCGAGCAGCAGGAAAAGCGGAAGAGAGGGGGTATGAGGAGATATGAGGAAGGGGAAGATGGTATGAGGAGGAGGCCGAGTAGCAAGAAGAGAGGGGGTATAAGGTGTTATGAGGAGGAGGGGGGGAGGGGGTACGAGGAGGAAAATGAGGAGATCGAGCAGCAGGAGGAGAGGAAAAGTGGGGGTGTGAGGAGGTATGAGGAGGAGGGTGGAGGTATGAGGAGTGAAGTAGTGCAGGGTTTGAAAGGGGGGAGAGAGGAGTAAGAAGAGTAGGAAATCGAGTAGTAGGTCGAAGAAGTGTAAGAAGTAGTATAATAGAAGAGAATTAGGAAGAGAAAAAGTAAAGGAAAAAATATTTCGTTGTATTAGGAATTATTGTAAATATAGTTAATTCTGTACTACCTTTAGGAAATAGACCCATAGCCATTAGGCGCAGTTCGGTATAGAATGAGGCTAGCATGTAAACATTTTCTGTTAAAATTGGATTGCCAAATGACAATGATGTGAAGATAGTAAAGAAAATGCATAGTTGAGGCATATGAAATCCCAAGGAATGAACAAAAGCACTGAGTATAGACTTCTTTCTCAATAGTTTTACCTCTTTCCTAATAAAAATTAAAGATTTTTAATTTGCATTTTATAGTGCTCTATAAAATTCAATAAAAGTAAGCGTGGATCTTATTTAAATTTTTTTTTGCAAACTTACTCTCTAGCCTTATCCACCATGTGAGAAAAAGGTTTCTCCCAAGTGTACATCTTGATGACATTTATGCCATTGACAATTTCACTGATTAGTGAAAGTCGTTTATCTGTCTTAAAGCCGGCTTTTTTAATAAAAATACTCATCCATTTTCCAAATAATACTAAAAATTCATAGAAAGCGTATAATAATAATAATAATAATAATAATAATAATAATAATAAATAAACATTTATTCTGCCTTTATGTATAGTCATCTTGAACTATTTTACCTTGGAGAGGTACCGCGAGTAAAATAATAAAAAAACCCAAAATGGAAATGAAACCTAATTTATAATAGATGACAAGTGCGAACGTCAATATTTGTAGTGGGCTCAACCATACAAATTGAAAATGTACTAAAGCAGCGCCTAACATTTTAACGTCATTTGATAAAATATTTACCACCTGTAAAAAACTGAATATATACTAGCTTATCTGCAATATTAAACGTCTTATTAATATAAACAGTATATTTTTGGTACACCCCCCCACGGGGGTGGGGCACCTCGCCCGAACTTTAATCTAATCTAATATTAAGAATGTTGAACCCAAGTGATAAGCTTAAAATTTCACTCTCCATTTTACTGTAGGTAAATTATAGATAAATATTTGTTTTGCTCTGTAGCGCTCATGTTTTTTCAAATATAAGACTGCATACAGAGCGAAAAAATATTTCGTATTGATATTTTTTGTACAAAACGAAGAATTCAAAATCTAACTTCAAAATTAAATATTTTGATTTTACTTAAAAAATATTTGAAAAAATATTCAAACATTTGAAAAAATTCCAAATATAATATTTGCTGAGTAAAATGAAGAAATCGAATTTTTAGATTAGAACTTGGCTCCAACAACCTTAATTATAATATAAACAATTTAAAAAATGAATTAAAACTAATTTCCACAATCTTCATTTGAATACATTTTTTTATTCATACCTGACCAACAGACGTCTCATTTTCCATTGAACTTTTCGACAATCTTAAAATTTTCTTGTATATCAATGATTGACAAGCCACTTCTGCCTTAATTGAAACGCAAAATTGTGAGAACCAATCATGATGTTGTATGATGCCCATTGCAACTTTAAGAACTAATAGCCCCAGAGTCCAACAATAAGCTTCATTTTTTGATATACTATCTTGATTTTTAAAGAAATTTAATATTTCAACCAAGAGAAAAGGTTCTATTGTTCTGAAATTAATTTATGTTCACATTTATTCAGTAAATTAAAAAAAATACTGTTGATAATTTACCTGAGAATGATTTTCGCGGTGATTATTTTGAATCCATCGATGATAAAATTTTTTCGAAAATACAGTAGCAATACTTTAATTAATCCGCGATTCTTTTTTTTATCTTTATTTTCTTTTATTTTCTCTTTCTGCCATAATTTGAGAATACCTTTTTCTATCACTTGACTACATTCACCAGGAAGGACAGCATAAAGATCAGAAATTTTTAATTTTCTAGTAAAGCCCAGACGTAATATTTTCCAAACCCAGCTACAAAATAAGCTTAGCTTTAATTTTCGTCTCCATTTTTGAAAGTTAATATAAACAATGTAACAAGTCACAACTTACAAAAAAGTCAAAATTGAAAAAACACTTGCATTGACTTGAGGATTTTTTGCAAATTTTCTTTCACTTCTGTCCACTTCATCTATTATTGATTTACTCTCCATTTCAATAATTCTGAACTGAACGTCTTGTTTCTCAGACTTAAGTCTGAGAAATAATTCTGACATTCAATATTTCATGATAGCATTCATAAATGATAATACACATCAAAGTTAATTAACTTTGATTAATGTTATGATGTATACTTAATACAGATAACTGTATTCCTTATCTAGAATATCGCCTGCGATTATTTTTTAAACACCTTACAATAAAAAATTTCTTTTGCACTGATCACTTGCAATCATTTTATTGGTCACTTAAGACAAAGAAGTATTCTCTGACGTTATATTAAGTCCATAATTGAAGAAAAACTTCAACCTTCAGAAATTTTTCTTCGAAAATTATTACAGTTGGTATATCCTATATTTTTATTCTACTCTACAGTAAGAAAAAACGTTATTCTTCTTAAATAATTTACACAGGAGTTTTAACGAAAGAACTCAACTCAAAAATTAAAGTTAAACTAATAGGTGGTTTAATTAGAGAATAATATGAGAAATAACAGTAGTTGACTAATAATTAATAATAGGTGCAAAACTCAATAAACGCCCGGTTTTCGTAATTCTCAGGATTACTTTTTCGCTCGATTTCTTTCACGCTCGTTATCGCTCAACTCACAATCGGAATCTAATCTTAGATTAATCCTCAACCTCACACCCGTGGTAAACTCTTAAATTAAATTATACTTTTACGCGCGCTAATTTTAAATATAAATTTATAAATTTTCAGGACTATAACACGAATAAATACATAATTCAATTTAAACTAATTTTAACGTCGCTCGATTTGACATTTCCATTGTGATCATTCTCCGGAAAATCCTTTCTTGTCTCAGTCTTCTTTTTTGGAAAAATAATTTTCTCCAAAATTAGCATTGGCGATTCAAAGAAGAGGCTGAAGAAAAAGGCGACTACGACCGAGATTACGACATCGCTCAAAAAATTCTGGAACTGAAAATAACAGTTTAAAACATTATTTATTGTAAAAAAATAATTTAATTAATAAAAAATGTACCCACCATTGTAAAATCTGAAAAGTATATATTAACTCTTTCAGTATTTGATAGTACTTCTTGTATAACTATGTGAACCAAGTAAATGCAATATGATAATTTAGCCAATGGAAGGAAGATCGACAAGGAGAGAAATTTAGTCACAGGTCCTGAAATAATAATCGAATATTAAAAAATATAAATTTCGTAAATATATAGAATTCTTTTTACAATTTATACTTTAATTGTAATTATTTATAGTTTGCATAAATTTATAGTAATTTTCTTACCTCCTCGACTTTTGATGGAGGCATAAATAATCCACGATATTCCAAAACCCCACAATGTACGAACAAACGTCGCGAACACAGTTTCCCAAACGACATTGTACTTATAATCTTTTCTTTCTATAAAGCCACAAGCGAAAGTGCAAAAAGCGAAGCACATAAGAGTAGAAAACCATCCTAAAATAGTAGTTCCCTATTTGAAGAAAGATTGAAAAATATTTATAAATGATTAATATTATTACAAATAAATAACACTAATAACAAATAAAAAAAATATTTCCAGGAAATATAGTAATAATGAACATACCCATTTGAGATTTATTTCCTTTGCAACTGTTACATATCCAAAAAAGAGGCCCACAAGCCAAGGTCCTGCCCTCGCGAAGGGGGAAATGTACAAATTTTTAAACGCGCCATTACTGAAAAAAAACTCATTTTTTAAAACTGTTTTCTCTAATTTTCTAACTTTTACTCCCTAGGGAGTAAAAGGTACTTTTCAATCTCTAGGGAGTAAAATGTACTTTTTCAATCTCTAGGGAGTAAAAAGTACTTCTTCAGTTTTTAGGGATCAGAAAGAAGTACTTTTTCAGTCCCAAGAGAGTAAAAGTACTTATTCAACCCCTAGAGAGTAAAAAGTAGAACTTTAATCTAAATTTATATTACATATTTCTTCTTACCCTACTCCTCCCGTATTAAAGAACGAATATTTATTGATTGCTGTAATTGTGGCGACCCATATAAGAGAAGCAGCTAAGGAAGCAGCTAAAATCGCTAAACCAAGTCTAGGTTTTTTTGATAGGGGATATAAAATAATTGGAGAGAACCAGAAGAGCTGCATATCCACTGCTAAATACCACAGATGATTTAAACACTGAAAATATTTGCATTATATATGTATAGATAGGAATGACTTGTTTTTAGGTGTATATTTTTTCCCAACCCTTTTCCAAACGACTTTTCTAGCCCACTTTTCCAAATAAATTTTTTCATCCCCTTTTGCTACCTTTTTTCCTAAACAATTTTTCAAATCCTCTTTTTCATTATTTTTTTTAACCTTTCCTCTCTCTCCTTTTTTTCGAACCACTTTTCCAACCACTTTCGCTTTTTTCCACTCTCTTTTCTAATTACTGTTTCTCACCCTCTTTTCCAAACACATTTTTCTTCCCTCCCTTTTTCCATCTACTTTTCCAAATCCTTTTTTTAGACTCTCTTCCCTTTTACTTTCTTTATACATTTTCCCTCCTAATTTCCACTCTCTTTTCCAATTACATTCTGACCCCCACCACCCTTTCCCACCTACTTTTCCGAAACTTTTTAACTTCCAGCTTTTCCCACCCTTTTTACAACCTCCTGTAATTTAATAATTACCGAAATATTCAAATTTACAAAGTTTTGTAAATATAAAACTATTGGCCACCAGTTAGTTGAACATCCACTAGTCTTTCCGTGTTTCTGTTCCCATAATGGACCAGAACCAATGTGAGGAACTATGAATAGATCAAAAATGATGAGCATCCCCACTGCTGGTGTTAATCTTAAAAAACAATAAAATAAAATAAATCAATTTTGTGTTAAAAATTATAAAATTGATACAAAAAATAAATAAGTAGCATATATTTAAATATGATTGTTTTTATTTTTTACCTAATGTACCGATGTATGTAGTATTGAAAAAGGTTGAATTTTCCTCCCTTTGACATTTCCTTCATGAAAATGTACGACAGTAAAAATCCACTTAGTGTGAAGAAACTGTCTACAGCGAAGACAGAAACGATAACGTACAAATTGTACGAGTTTCTCAACCACTTGCAATAAATAAATAAGGGAATTAATAAAGTTTAACTTAAATCAGAAGCCAACATTTTTAGACTTTAAATACCTACCTCGTAAGCATCCAATTTATTTACAACGACTTCACTGAAACCTCTTTGTAAATAAGCATGTCCCATAATTATCCAACACATACTTAAAAATCTTATTCCATTTATGACCGTAATTGAACCTGGATTTATTTTCGTATTAAAAATTTGTAAGGCGCTTCTATGGACGGAAAATTTCGATAAAGTTTTTATGACGTTATTTTCAATGTTGAGATGTATTTCTAGAAAATCGAGGAAGGTGCATCCGAGTAAAAATAAAATTATCGCTCCTATTAGTGACCTGAAATCAATTGATATTATATATTATTATTTATTATATATTATATATTATAATATTAGCGAGAAAATATCTAATTCAAATATTTTTTAAGTAAAATCAAAATATTCAATTTTCAAGTTAGATTTTGAATTCTTCGTTTTATGTTGTTGGAGTTGTATGTGTTGGAGCCAAGTTCTAATCTAAAAATTCGATTTCCTCATTTTACTCAACAAATATTAAATTTGGAATTTTTTCCCTCTGTAGAATTGATCAATTGTTAACGAGAATTATGCGTACAGAGCGAGAGAATATCTAATTCAAATATTTTTCAAGTAAATTAAAAAAATTGAAATTTGAAGTTAGAGTTTGAATTCTTCGTTTTATGCAAAAAATATAGAAATTAAATATTTTTTCGCTCTGTATGCAGTTTTATATTTGAAAAAAGATTGGTGCTACAGAGCGAAAAAATATTTATCTACAATTTTCGTTGAGTAAAATGGAGAATGGAATTTCGAACTTAACACTTGGGTCCAACGCCCTTAAGATTAATTCTGATTAATTGTGATTGACTAGGGCTCGATTCCCTTGGCAATTCTTTTTTAATATTACAAAATACTTACAAGGCTGCAATACTTCCAGCTGACCATTTCATTGGATCAATTCGAGAACAAGTTGCTTCTATTGAATTTATTCCAATACTGCTGATATTCGTCATTTTGAAAATTAGCAATTCCAAAAGCTGAGTCACATCACTGCTATTACAGTTTGATGGCACACAGACAGAAAGTTTTGGTTTCAATACCGCAGATAGTGTAGAATTGGGGTTTAATCCAATACTGTACATACAATGACGTCCACGAATTTCTGTTCCATTCTTTTCTTCTCGAATTGCTAAACATTCATCGTACATTCCCACGTCAATTGCATTTCCAGTTAGAAGTCCAGAAGGTATTTTTGAAGCAGCATCAATCACTGAAAATAAAGTACATAAAATTATAAATTTGCAATATTTATTTATAAGTCAGTATTTTAATTTTTCCTAATATTAATTTAATCATTAATTGGTTCACATCCTTGATATTTATTAAATCACACTTTCCAGGATTGCAATTTATTCTACAAATATATAATATTTACTACTCACTTTTGAAAGTCCATATTTCTTTTTTCTTAAATGAATTAATAAATTCATAAATGTGAGCAGAACATGGGTTCAAAAAATTCCTTTGTCCCTCTCGTTCAAAATTTGATGAAAACAGATTCCTTTCTTGCACGTTTTTCAAGAAGTTCACAATTTTTGATGGGTGCAGATCATCTTGCAAATCTGCTAGTAATTTTGTCACTAAAGAGGCGTTAATTAATATTATTAAGGTTACAGAAAGACACTTCCCGGACCACATTTTGACTGTTAGTGAATAAACACTTTCTCATTTCTGGAATTAATTATTTTCTTGACAATGTTATATGATATCATTAAAGATACGAAATCTTATCTATAATTAGAATTCTTTATCTGGCCTGCTCAAGCATCCTTTAAGAAAATCTGGACCGGAATTGAATAATAATTTAACCGGAATGAGAATAATAATTGTTTTTTACTGATTTTCCATTTTAGAAAATGCTTATGAAACGCGGATTTAAAAACACACTTCCTGGGCCACAATTTTACTCTTACTGATAAGTGATTTTTCAGAATCAATTTCCTTTACATATCAATGGATATCTGTTGTTATTAAAGTACATTTTATCAATTTTGTCACTTTTATCGAATATGCTTAATCATCTTTTAGTAAAGTCTAGACAGTTAGTCAATGAAATTAAAAAGATCAGTCATTTTAATACGAGATTGAATATTTTTGAATTATCAATATTGTTCGTCCTTTGCTTCATTAATAAGAAAAAAGTTTGAAGTTGTTATGTTACAAAAATAAACATAATCCAAATTATGAAATCAGTTCACAAATAAAAAAAATTTTAGATTTAAGAAATCAATTGCTAATCAGATAAAGCTACCAAACATGAATCGGCAATTCTGTGGAATCAGAGTGATTCTGCTTTAGATACTAATCATTAAAATATAATCTTAATTCCAATAAATCAGTTATATATATATACATTATTTTTCGCATCCTATCCTATCATATCCTGTCTTATTCTATTTTATCCTATCCTATTTGTCACATGACAAACGTATATTTAAATAAATATATAAGGACAGAACATTCTAAATACTTTTACTAATTTTGTAGTCCTTATTTTAGACTCCCAATAAATAATTCAACTTAAACAAATTTTCAATTCACTCGATTTGACATTTCCATTTTGATCATTCCCCGGAAAATCCTTTCTTGTCTCAATTTTCTTTTTTGGAAAAATAATTCTCTCCAAAATTAGCATTGGCGATTCAAAGAAGAGGCTGAAGAAAAAGGCGACTACGACCGAGATTACGACATCGCTCAAAAAATTCTGGAACTGAAAATAACAGTTTAAAACATTATTATTATAAACAGTTATATTAATTAATAAAAAATGTACCCACCATTGTAAACTGTGAAAAGTATATATTAACTCTTTCAGTATTTGATACTACTTCTTGTATAACCATGTGAACCAAGTAAATGCAATATGATAATTTAGCCAATGGAAGGAAGATCGACAAGGAGAGAAATTTATTCACAGGTCCTGAAATGGTAATCGAATATTAAAAAATATAAATTTATTTATTTTTATATTTTCTAGAATTTATACTTTAATTGTAATTATTTACAGTTTGCATAAATTTATAGTAATTTTCTTACCTCCATGACCTTTGATGGAAACAAAAATAATCCACAATAATCCAAAACCCCACAATGAACGAGAAAGAGTGATGAATATAGTTTCCAAAACGACATTGTACTTATAATCTTTTCTAACCATTATAGCCACTCCTAAAGTGCAAAAGCCGAAGGAAATAAGAGTACAAAACCATCCTAAAATAGCAGTTCCCTGTTTCAAAAAAGATTGAAAAAGATTTATGAATAATTAATATTTCTACAAATAAGTAACACTAATAAAAAGTAAAAACCTTTCCAGGAAATATAATAATAATTAACATACCCATTTGAGATTTATTTCCTTTGCAACTATTATATGTCCAAAAAGTACGCCCAGAAGCCAAGGTCCTGCTCTCGCGAAGGGGGAAATGTACACATTTTTAAACGAATCCGCACTAAAAAAAAACTCATTTTTTAAAACTGTTTTCTCCAAATTTCTAACTTTTACTCCCTAGGGAGTAAAAGGTACTTTTCAGTCCCTGGCGAGTAAAATGTACTTTTTCCGTCCCTAGAGTGTAAAATTATAATTTTTAATCCAGGAGGATTAAAATTTCTAAAATACTACGCAATTTTTCAGTCTCTAGAGAGTAAAAAATAATTTTTCGGCCCCTAGGGAGTAAACAGTACCTTTTCAGTCCCTAGTGAGTAAAAAGTACTTCTTTCTCTCTAGGGAGTAAAAAGTATAACTTTAATCTAAATATATATTACATATTTCTTCTTACCCTACTTCTCCTATGTTAAAGAACGAATATTTATTGATTGCTGTAATTGTGGCGGTTGATATAAGAGAAGCAGCTAAGGAAGCAGCTAAAATCGCCAAACCAAGTTTAGGTTTTTTTGTTAGGGGATATAAAATAATAGGAGAGAACCAGAAAAGCTGCATATCCACTGCCAAGTACCAGAGGTGACCTAAACACTGAAAATATTCACTATTTAAAAATGGAAAGTGTTTTTATCCAATTTAAAAAAAAAAGAAAACCTTTTAAAATCTTTTTAAAACAGGAAAGATTTTTTCCAAACTTTACAACCCTCTTAAAATGATTATAAAATATATATGTTTCGTCATTATAAATATTAATTAGTAATTTCTTAATTACGTCACTCTCCGGTTTCACAAAGTTTTGCACGTATAAGAGAATCCACAAATTGTCTACGCATTCATGCGTATTCTCGTATTCTTCCCAAAGAGGACCAGAGCCAAGACGGGGAATGACAAAAATCATGAAAATCAGAAGTATCCCCACTGCTGGTGTTAATCTTGAAAAAAGCACAGGTTTTTTTTTAAGAAATTAGAAAGTTAAAAAATTTTTTTAAATAAATCTAAAATTTTTACTCACCTAATGTATCGATGTAAGTAGTAACTAAAAAGGTTGAATTTTCCACCTTTTGACATTTCTTTTATAAAAATGTATGACATTAAAAATCCACTTATTGCGAAAAAACTATCCACTGCGAAGGTTGAAAGCATAATATACAAGCAGGTTTCACTGTTTGACCACTTGTAATAAATAAAAGATAAAAAATTAATTAATTATAAAAAATATTTGTAAACTTTTTAAAAGGAAAAATTATCAATATTTTAAAATACCTACATCTATAATATCTAATTTATTTATAAGGACTGCACTATTTCCTCTGCTGAGATAAGCATGGCCGAAAATTATCCAAGAGATACTTAAACATCTTATACCATTTATGGCGGTAATTGAACCTGGATTTGTTTTCGTGTTCAAAATTTGTAGAGTGCTTTTCCGGATAGAAAACTTCGATAATGTTTTTAGGGAATTGTTTTCAATATTTAGATTCATTTGTAGGAAATCGAGAAATGTGCAAACGAGTAAAAATAAAATTATCGCTCCTACTGGTGACCTGAAACCAATTTCCAGTTAGAAAATGTAAAATTAATATTAATTGATTAAATATTTAATTATAATTTCTTTTTTCGAGCTCAGATTTCCATGCTCATTCCACTTTTCCAACCGACTTTTCCGGAAAAATTTTCCTACTCAGTTTTCCAGCCTGCTTTACCAAGAAAGTTTTCATACTCAATTTTCCAAAGACTTTTCTTAACTATTTTCCAAAAAATATTTTCCAAGTACCTGCCCAAAATTTTTCTAAACGATTTTTCCAGATCCTTTTTCTAAACTCCTTTTCAATCCCTTTTTTCTAAGTCCTTTTTTCAAACGCCTTATTAAAACCAATTTTTTAATCCCTTTTTTCTGAATCTCTTTTGCTAATCCTTTGTCTAAACCCTTTTTTCAAACCCATTTACCAAGCTATTTTTCTTTTCCAACGCTTTTCTAAACCCATTTTTCAATCCAATTGGTCTGAGACCAATTCAAAATCAATAAAAAATCTTTAATCCGAATGAATCCAAAAGAATCCGGTTAATCTGGATTAATCAGATTTGATTCGAATTTTCAATCCAAATAAATCCGGTCAATCCGAATGAATCCAAAATCAGAATTTTTCAGAATCATTCGGATTAATTCGAATAGTTCAGATTAATTTGAATCCATTCGAATTAAAATCACTGATTGTCGGATTCATTCAGATTAATTCGAATTTAAAGTTAAGGGTGTTGGAGCCAAGTTCTAATCTAAAAATTCGATTTCCTCATTTTACTCAACAAATATTAAATTTGGAATTTTTTCCCTCTGTAGTATTGATCAATTGTTAACGAGAATTATGCGTACAGAGCGATAAAATATCTAATTCAAATATTTTTTAAGAAAACTGAAAATATTTAATTTTTAAGTTAGATTTTGAATTCTTCGTTTTATGCAAAAAATATCGAAATTAAATATTTTTTCGCTCTGTACGCAGTCTTATATTTGAAAAAAGATTAGTGCTACAGAGCGAAAAAATATTTATCTACAATTTTCGTTGAGTAAAATGGAGAATGGAATTCTTAACTGAACACTTGGGTCCAACGCCTTTAAGATTAATTTTGATTAATTGTGATTGACTAGGGCTCGATTCCCTTGGCAATTTTTTTTAATATTACAAAATTCTTACAAGGCTGCAATAGTTCCAGCTGACCAATTCATTGGATCAATTCGAGAACAAGTTGCTTCTATTGAATTTATTCCAATACTGCTAATATTCGTCATTTTGAAAATTATCAATTCCAAAAGCTGTGTCACATCACTGCTATTACAGTTTGATGGCACACAGACAGAAAGTCTTGGTTTCAATGCCTCAAATAGTGTAGAATTGAGATTTAATCCAATACTGTACATACAGTGACGTCCACGAATTTCTGTTCCATTCTTTTCTTCTCGAATTGCTAAACATTCATCGTACATTCCCACGTCAACTGTATTTCCAGTTAGAAGTCCAGAAGGTATTTTTGCTGCAGCATCAATCACTGAAAATAAAATACATCAAATTATAAATTTGCAATATTTATTTATAAGTCA
>UCOH01012632.1:9346-48073 GCA_900474275.1 Synergus japonicus
ATATATAGTTCCAGGAAGAATGACTACACAGAAAAAACAAGGACTGAAAGTGTTTACAGCTGAAATCAGTTTTTAGGCTGAATTTCAGTCTTAAGTCAGTTTTTAGTCTTGTTTTAAGACTAAGAAATCTAAAAACAAGACTTTTTAGTCTTAAAACGAGACAGAAACTGACTTAAGACTGAAATTCAGCCTAAAAACTGATTTCAGCTGTAAACACTTTCAGTCCTTGTTTTTTCTGTGTAGATATACACAGAAATAAAAATAATAAAAATCTACAATAAGTTCTTCAGGACATAATTATATTTGCAGTCACGTGAAGAAAAATCACACGCGATGATTGTAGAGTACGATCATTAATTTGCACGTAAAATGTACGTGATACGAATCTCTATGAAATGATAAGATGAAAGTTTTCTGGGGAAAGATGCTTAATAATGCTTTCTATTCTCTAATCTTAAGTAATATTACTTATAATATAGACGAAAATTTGCATCTATTTATTTCTAAACATATTTTATTGAAGAAATAAACTCTAAATCTGAATTAGTGAAAAGTGAGTCACTAATTTACTTTAGTGAAAAATTCTATTAATTGTTAGTTATTTTTAACTGAAACTTTAGTGAAAAGTTGAAAACTGCGAATTGAAATAGTGAAATACAACTAATAATTAGTAAACATTTTCACTAAAGTAAATTAGTGGCTCACTTTTCATTAATTCAGATTTATAGATAAGTTAAAGTAAAGGAAGAAAAATAATTGCAGAAATAATAAGCAGAGATAATATCTGAGAAAATGCAGTGAATACTGTATTCGGAAAAATTAGCATAGAGTTCTATAGAATCGTATGTCGAAAAATTGTGTCTGGCATGATGCCAAACACGCATTTAAGCCAAGTATTGATTTCCTGATACAAATCTATTGACACTATACAAAAGCCGGTAGTGAAGTTATACCGATGTAGAACTTAAAAGTACAAAATGAACTTGTTTAGTATGCAGACTCGATAAAACGAAAAACATCTGTGTATCGCACTTGTCTGGAATTTAGAATGACGGAATTTCATTCGGATTTGCTTGAAGTCACATTTTTTCTTAGGAGAACATCTATTTTTATGTACGATGCATACAAAATCTCATAAATCATTGAAAATAAAGTCTATAATCGTAGGAACAAATGAATTTTTTATTTTCTTTGTTGAATTCAGCAAATTGTTATCCATAAAAGTTATTAACATATAACATATATATTAAGGGCGTTGAATCGAAATGCTAAACTCAAAATTCAATTCTCCATTTTACTCAACGAAAATTATAGATAAATATTTTTTCGCTCTGTAGCGCTAATCTTTTTTCAAATATAAGATTGCATACAGAGCGAAAAAATATTTAATTTCGATACTTTTTGCATAAAACGAAGAATTAAAAATCTGACTTCAAAATTGTATATTTTCATTCTACTTAAAAAATATTTGAATTAGATATTTTTTTGCTCTGTACGCATAATTCTAGTTAAAAATTGATTAATCCTATAGAAGGAAAAAATTCCCAATTTAATATTTGTTGAGTAAAATGTAGAAATCGAATTTTTAGATTAGAACTTGGCTCCAACACCCGTAACATTAAAATTAATACTAATATTGTATATGTTAATTGGTGAAATGTTTGTTTCTAAACAAGTAAAATATGCCCTACTTTCATCGTGTTCTATATATAAATAAAGGATCATAAGTGCTCCGACACACACCTATTCTATACTTTCTCAAGAAAATTATTTTCAACAAACTAGTTGAATTAAACTTTCTTGAAAACAAATCCCTTGTTCTTTCTCTAATTTCGAAATTTATTGTCAATTTCAATAGAAAACAGATATCTATAAAGTCAAGGTATAACGAATTAAGTTTAAATTCTTTAAATTATAATTAAAACAAAAAATATTTTGTATTAAAAATTGTTTAGGATCAGTGAAATCGAGCAAATTTCCGTATTTTATTTGTCACATTAAGAACCACAGCAAAATGCCGAAAGTGAGTCGAGGCTACAGTTTCTACTCACACTTTCATTAGCAGACATTAGATACTACAAATGCAGTACACAAATATAGCTATTGCAATTTTAAATTAAAATCTCTAACTGCAGTCGAGGTAAAACCTCATTACGTGCAGAGAAATTGAATTTATTTGGCAAATGAGATTTCTTTCATAGCTAGAAGGATATAATTTTACATTTTCATTTCAAGTGAAGACTATTTTCAATTTGATATTCACATTTGTATATATATTTATATATATATATATGTTCTCTAAAAATTTTAGTTGTTTATAATACACAAAAAGTTAAGAATCGAATAAAAAAGTTATTTTTGCAGATGAGAAGAGAAAAGACTTTGCATATCAGGAATAATTTCGCAATCTTAAGAATTTGTTACGTCAGTTGTGTCGAATTCAAAAGACTAATAATTTTGCATCTATATAACTTTATAGATTGTGTTCTACATTTTATTGGATTCTCAAGGTATACGATATTCTCTCACTCAAAAAAATATTTTGTTCAAGAAAATATGTTTTGTTGGCTGAAATAAATTTATGTTAGTTCAACAAAACGATTTGTTGGTTTAACAAAACGGTTTCTTGACCCAACAATAATTTGGTTGAGCCAACAAAAAAATTTTGTTGCACAAATATCAACAAAATTATTTTGTTGTCCGAACCAAACCGTTTTTTCAGTGCTGATCAAAGTAAATGTACTTTTATACAAGCTGCAAAAAGAATTGTATATCCTATATATTTTTAGAATTGTACGGATTTTCTAACATTCATGAAACTATAAAATGTAGGCAAGACCCAGAAATAAAAACTGGTATGTATATGATACAACATAAACCCTTTAGGTCACTCAAGTGTAAAAATTCGGTGAAAGTAGCCTGAATGAGTAAAAATTTAGTGATTTCACTTTGTCATTCAAATGCCAGATCCATATAAATAATTATGCAAAATATTATTGTACTATTGCAAATTTATGAGTAAAATTTCCCAAATTCAAATACACAATACTTTTTAATTGTTATTAATGGTGAATAAGATCCATTCGATTTATCAAAATAATAAATAATTAATAAAATAATCGCTAATAATAATTATCAATGAAAATTACCCTTATGTATTTATATAATTATTAAACAACTGAATTAATTTTTTAACTCACCTTCAATGTCTTCATTCTCGGTATTTCGAAAAGGCATTTCTTCAACTGGCAACATTCACACTTTTAATTCAATGTTCAAAGCATCAATTCCTCACAATTGAAGTATTTCGATCGATAAATTTTGGTTATTATTTTCTTGAAGAAGATGAAGGAAAATTATACTTTTTACATTATCATTTTAATTTCGTCTGGAAATGTTTAATAATAGATTATGATTCTTTCAGAAAGAAGATTTTGGGTCCAGCTACAGCTTCCTGCACACGAGGCAAGAGTGGACCACAGTTTGCTTTATAGAAGGTGTCTTTCGAGAAGAGATCGCCTTCTCACAGAAGTAACAAACTAAGTTTTCTTTTTTGTGATATGCACAACCGGCAAGCATCAGAGCAAACGAAGGTTCACCTGGTGTAGAGAGGAGGGCCGGATACGATCCGCTATTCGTTCTGCGGCATCTCTGGAGAAAGGAACAACACTCCTTCTCTTATTTTTCTCCCTTCTCTCAGAAATCGTCAATTTATACAGGATCTGTGGATTATACATAAGATACAAAAAACTTTTCAAAAAAAATTAGGGGCCCCAAGTACTTCCAAACTTCGTACACCCTTGAGGCTAAAAAAACTCTCAAAAAATGTTAGAATGCAGAAAAAGAATATTAGAATATTTGAAAATGTTTTTTAAATTAAATATAATAAAACAATTAATTAAGTATTAAGACAATCTTAAATTTGTAAATATATTTTTAGAATAAGCGATTTTAATTGTGAAATCAACAGTTTGTCATATTTTTAAAATAAATAATTTAGACCTATAACAACACTAAAATTAAAGTTTATCTGTGTTAAAAAAATTTAAGTCGAGGTGTAAATTACATTATACATTATATAATAAGTGGCAGTGATTCACGAGTATTATGTCAGACATTTATGCTGTTTGTTAATCAGACATACGTTTTACATACTTAATTTTCTCCATAGTCGCTGATAATGATTTTACTCACTTTGTTAATTTCTAAAGACAATTTTTTCTGTATTATTATCAATATTATATTTCATTCATGATTTAATTTATAAGTAGAAAAATTATTAATGTAATTTTTAATAACATTTCCTTAAGGGCATTGGACCCAAGTGTTAAGCTCAAAATTCCATTCTCCATTTTACTCAACGAAAATTATGGATAAATATTTTTTTTTGCTTTGTAGCGCTAATCTTTTTTGAATTATAAGACTGCGTACAGAGCGAAAAAATATTTAATTTCTATAGTTTTTGCATTAAAGGAAGAATTCAATATCTATCTTCAAAATTCAATATTTTCGTTTCACTTATAAAATACTTGAATTAGATATTTTTTAGCTCTGTGTGCATAATTATAGTTAAAAATTGATTAATTCTACAAAGGGAAAAAATTACAAATTAAATATTTGTTGAGTAAAATGAAGAAATCGAATTTTTAGATTGGAAGTCGGTTCCAACACCCTTAAACTGATAAATTGAAGAAAACTTTCTCAGAACTTTTAATTAATAATGAAGGAAAAGAAAAGCGTGAATCAATTTATTACATATCTATCAGATATTTAACTAACTGAATGTGATTAATTGTAGTTTAATTTCATTGAAGAATATTAATCAGGCTTAAATTTTTTTTTATAACTGACGCATGATTGCATTTCTCACATACGGAAGTATTTTAGACTCTCTAGTCTCATCAATATGACTTGCATGTCGAGGTGCAATGTTATTTGGATATAAATTGGTTCATTGAAAGATTAGACTGTTATTTTTTAGAACTCATAGTTATTTTTATATTTATATCTTTAAATTTCTTTTAATTTATAAAAATTTCCACTTCCAGTATAAGGGTGCCCACTTGGTAATAAAAAAATGTAATCTATAAAGAGAGAAAGATTGTATAAAAAATGTTAGAAATAAAAAGAAATCATACCTAACGAAATTTCATCTTCTGACTCAGAAGTAAAATAAATCGATAACTATTTTCCATCTTGCCAGCCGAAAAAATGTCTTTTTGCACACATAAGTCGCTTAAATTCCTTATTCTTAGATTTGGCTCGAAGAACGCGAAGCTTCCTCATCGATGATTGATTGCGCGCGAGAATTGAAAAATCACTCACGAATTTCACTGTAATTTTCTATAAGAATGACGAGCACAATTTTCCGAAAGCTGTGATGAACTGACATTCGGAAGCAGTCTAGTGATTTAATCAATTTATTTCCGACTACGAGCAGGACTATCGGCGACGTGCCGGTGATCCTTTAGTTTGGTTGATTGAACGTGAATCGGCGAAAGTGACAAGAAAAGAGCTGAAGAGCGAAGAAGTCACTCTTTGGAACGAACAGAAAGCGAAAGTCTCTTTCTATCTAGCCTAATGGCAGGGGAAGTCATACATTCCAAATGTTTTCGGTGGGATTGGCTGCAAATTGAGAAGACAGGTGTACACACGTATTTATGCGTTGGTGAAAGTATATTACAAATTGTACTCTATGCGTGCACAGATGATAAGTTTCGATTTTAGAGATCTAGTGTGAATTTCGCTTTTCCGAATTTTTAACAACTAAGAGAAAAATCCCTAAGGGCCGATTCCACCAATTGTGATTAAATTGTAATTCTTGATTAACTTAAGTTAATAAATACTTTGTGTACGTAAATCAAGGATTTAATCTAGGATTACAATTTAATCACAGTTGGTGGAATCGGCCCTAAGAATCTTATAACAAACTATTGAAAATACGGAAGGTCGCGTTAATAAATAAAATGATTTAACTTTGGAAAAAACGTGTATTAGAGAATAATAATAGATTACAATATTTATGGTTACAATATTAAACCATAATATTATAATAATCTAAAATAACACGAATTCTGAATACATATTAATAATATCCAGATATTAGGTTGTAGGAATTAGATCGGTGGAAGGAAATAAGCCGCAATTGATTTTCTTCCATTAAAAAGACTGTAAAAAGCAATAAATAATAATGCTTACCTCTCTGATCGCCAAAAAATACAAATTTGAAAATTAAAAATAAATTCTCTATCTTAGACTGAAATTTCAAATCTATTGCATCCACTATATAATGTACAATGTAATTTCTTGAGAGAATGTTATAACAGATCTAAATCTGTTCATACATACAATTTATAAATTATAATCTTTAAAACTTAGAAACTAATTTAAGAGAGAAGTAATAAACTCCAGCAAGTCAAATGAAAAACAAAATAAATTGTTCTCTTCCAGGCCAATTTCTTAAAATAAAACAATAATAATTCATTTTTCTCCAATATAAATTTTCCAATCGACTTTCTTCAAAAATAATTTTTCCACTTTTCTCTTGAAAAAATTAGAAATAAAATTTAACTATATTCAAACATAAAAAACAAATTTGTGACGAGATGCTTATATTGTTCAGAAAGATTTCTTTGAAGAACGGAAATTAATTTAATTTATCCTCTCATTAAAATCACAATTGAAACTGAATGGAGAGAGATGTTTCTCATTCTATGCTTAAAATAAATTAGTGAGTGGATATAATTCAATGCAGGTAAAATTAGTAATCACAGAAGAGTAATCAAATTCACATCTATTCATTTTTCATCTTTATTTCGTTTTTTAACAGAAATTGAGGACTTAAAACAATTGATTGCGGCTAGGTCCTTTCCTTCAACGACCTAATCTAGTACTAATCAACTCTAATTTAGTAAATAATTTTCAATGCCTCAAGCCTAAATCGAAAAAATGCAATTTACTCATAATTAAGACGCATGATTTTTGCTGAAAAACTTGAAGGAAAAAATATTTGTAAGTCGGAAAATTGCGATTACGCAGATTTACTGGATTTTTCCGAACTCATGCCAATGTTTATAAATTAATTGTAAATTGAATTTTTTTTATACATATGTTTTAATTCTTATCATATAACTTAATGGGCAGATCTCGAGCATTGATATCGCTAAAATTATGCACTCCGCGATATTTCTATTCATCAATTTTTGGTCAGAATCACGAACTGTGACGACGTTTTCGTGAAGTTTTAGATTATGCCAAAACTTCAGCCGGTGGAGAAAGTCCTTATATGTATCATGTACATATATGTACTTCATTTTTTCGAAGATTAATTTAACATCTAGTTTTAAATTTAATAATTACAAATCATGAATCTTTAAAATGAAACTTCGCCACCGACACCGTTTTAGAATGAAAAAATTCAAATCATTGTTGCATATCAATAATTTTTTCCAAATTTTTGAAATCTATTATACTCTATATTAGAGATTAAAAGTATATCTTCAATTTATATTTATTTTTTAAAATAATGTTCGTAGCTTTTAAAATAAAATAAAACCAATACCTTCTTTGATAAAAACGTAAAAGAAGAGAAAAGCTTGAGAGTGGATAAAAATTTACGACATTTTCCCTACTTATTTACCTACAGTAAACACATTTAACTTAATTTTAAAGTTATTCCTAATTTAATAATCATTTTCAATTCACTAGATTAAGAGTGAGGTCAAATTAATTTTTTATAATAAAATAATTTTTTCATATTGTGAAAATTTAAAAATAAGTGTTAAAAATTAAAAAAGTTGAACTTTAAAAAGTTTTTTAATTTAAATGGGATGTATATATAAAACATCAGAAACAAAAATTTTAAAAATAGTAAACTAATATTTAAATTATAGGCGTTCAAAAATTATAGAAATTCAGCTTGCCGATAGTTGTGGCACGAAATTTAAATTGTAAGCTCTTGTTTCATTCTTTAAAATTTAATCTATTCATTAAAATTTTAAAAAATGCATAACGGAATATTTTCAACTTTTATTTTTGTTGAATACGTTTTCAAAATTTTGAAAAGGATCTCAGTTAAACTTGTTAGGATGGCACGCCTACTTGCCATCACTGGATCAAATCTCGGCAGAGTCGCTGTCGTCTTAAATACTTGTTCTAAGCAGTAGTTTATGATTGTGAATTTAATCGAGGTGAATTATTGGAAGAGTACCTATTTCAGCTATTAATGATCTCAAGTGGTGTTCAGATTTTATTAGTAATGATATTATTTTACCTGATTTTACTATTTAATGAAGACTGTCCAATACGAAGTCAAATGACGGAGAGCTTCACCGAAAAAATTAGCCCTTACCGACTTTCTTGGATACTTTGAGACTCAAAAGTTCAAAGTAATTCACTTTTATTTGCTTAGTGCTTAGTCTACATCATTCTGAAGCCTCTGTGTCGGTGCGTGTTCAGCAATAGGAACGTAAAGGCGTTCTGGAAATTTGCTTTTGAAACAGCGTTAATATTATCATTAATATTAGTCATAATAATAGTAATCATAATAAATGTCAGTTCTTTGTAAGGACTCGTTTTCTCTTTGGGGAGGTATTTTTCTTGGAATTTGGGATACCTCCCTTCTCGAGTTTGACTCTGTGCTTCGTACTCTAATATTGTCTCGTTATATGTCTGGTTGTCTGAATAGAATATGATTTGACCATTTAAAATATTGCTTGGTCGTGAGTCTTGTCTTGTCTGAGCTGATTTGTGTTTCACAGCCACGCCAGCAAACCCTAAAAAGTATTGGAAAACCTTCTATACAAGAGCAGTGATATTTCTGAAAAGATGGTATTGTCGATTTCGTTATTTAAGTGTTTTGGTACGAATGGCAGATAGAATTACTTTATTATATTTGATAAGTTGATGTTATACTATTAGAACCGGAAAATCTATGAGCTTGCATTCTATTTTAGCCACTCGTGACAAAACCTCAACTTGAATTCTTTTCAAAATTAGTATCTGAAAACTTTTAGACACTGTTCTACTACTTAGAATTGATGAGAATGAAAAAGGCAGGGTTTGTTCAACAATTTCAAGGCGTTTGCTCAATATGCGGGTTTGGAATCCTCTCTTCGGCTAATATTCGTTATGGGTTATTTTGAAGGCTATCTAGTATGTACACTAACTTATTTCTTACCTTCTTATGTATTATTTTTAATAATTAAGCTATCACGAAAGCACGGCGTTGACTTTAGTCGCGTCCTTACAGTCTTCAATGGATATCTGAGCGAGTTTGTTGCTGGATTCTTCTTCCGGCCCGCTAGACGTTGGAACAGTTGATTCCACGCTCGCTGTCGACGCCTCGGGTTTTTTTAATATCGTGTAGGCTTGATGATAAATCTCGTCGTCGATAGAGATCGCTTTGGCATTGCTTTTTGCTTCATTGCGTGTTTTTCTCTTATCTGCAGCTTCTTCGCCAGGGTTTCCTGAATTCACCTTAGATACATTTTTGATAATGTTGTTCACGGTGCTTTGATTTCGTTTCGGACTGTCTATCTTTTGCTTGTTCGTGAAATCATTCCCACCCAATTTTTTCTCATTCTCGATCAAGGGTTGATTCACCTCTTCCCCACCATTCTTCTTCTGTTCTGGCGATCTCTCCAATTCCGAATTCTGGGGTTGATTCCGCTTCTGTTTTGTGCCTGAACAAAAAAAAAAAACAGTTTTTAAATGTAGAATTGAAAACTACAGTACAACCTCCATAAGAGAGTCACCACAAGCGGTGAAGGGTAAGAATTCCGAGAAATAGGGGGCCTCCACTCCTGGGCTTCGAGCTCGGAAATTGCGCGTGTGTGCAAAATGTGTGTTGGGTCTCTTATGGAGGGTCCTACTATGGAGGTTGTACTGTACCATTATTTGTCGCATAATCTTCTATTGGGTTATATTTCCTCATCGAGGATGCGCACATGGTGCGTTTGGTACGTTTTTTAATAGATACTTTTTCATCCAGATCAGTAACTTGAAGACTTCTAGGACCACTAACGTTCTCGCAACTTTCACTTTTATCCGAGGTACTTTCGATCCTTTCTGATAAGTTTTCTACTACACTTTGCTTCTCATGAGATCCAATATCTCTCTGCAAAACTTTAACAGGACTTTTCGGTTTCAAAGAAGTTTCAGTTGGTTCCCTAAATTCAACATTCGAAAATAAAGCTTCTTTAGAATGAATAATAGTCTCGGTTTTTCTTTTGCTAGCATAACTCTTTTGTGCAACACCCATATGTGGTTGTTGCCTTGATTGCATGGAAGGCTTGATGTTACAATGCTCAGGTTGAAGTTGTTGCTGAAATTGGTGTGACTGATACTCTTGTTGATTACCTTGCTGATTAATTTGCTGTTGCTGCTGCTGAATTTGTTGCTGTTGTTGAATCTGTTGATTTTGTTCAATTGCTTGATCCTGAGTCTGTTTGTACTTACGTGGATTAAGAAGTTTGTCCATTTGAAGCCTGAACTCGGCCCTCATTTCGGGCCCCTTGCTGTTCTCACATTCTGGATAATTCGAATTTCTGAAATCATTTCCTGAGACGTGTGGATTCGAATTGACATACTGTGGGACCATTTGCCGAGGGAGTTGTTGAAGATGATATTGAGGAGCTGGATATGCAGGACAACTTTGTTGAGGTTGCTTTTGTGAAACGTTTGTTTGACCTCGATCACCATATGTGTATCGTCCATCTGCAGGAATCACAGACCCGTCACTATTATAAAAACATGCTGTCGCAGGCCTCGAATTATAGACTTGTTCACTCTGTTTAACGGCAGGATCTTGTTGTGGATAGCTGAACCGAATTTCACGTTCGTGGTTTGAGTTTTCATTAAATGGTATGGACCCCATCGGATAAGCGGCATTTGATCGATATTGGGGAGGTTGTGAGGTTTCCATTTGTTGTTGTTTAGGTTGTTGCTGCTGTTGTTGTCGTTGTTGCTCTTGTTGTTGGGGCTGATCTCGATCTATATATTCAGGACACTGAAGTGCAGGCGGTGCCTGAGCGTCGATCCATGTTTCTTGTTGTGCAAGATTTTCTCTATCTCTCTTTTGCTGAACGGCATTCCATATTTCTTTCAATTCTCCTGCGATATCACGATTTTTAAGAATAGAGGAACATCGACAGAAGCGGACACCTTCATTTTTTGATTGGACGAAGTCTAGGATAAGGTTTACCAGCGTGGAACGCTCCTGAAATTATAATGACACCGTTAGAAAGGGAAATGTAATATAGATGCAAAATTTTAAAAAAAATGTCGAAGAAATTATACCCTTTTGCCTTTACTATATTTTCCATAAATATTCAGAACATCTGGATGTATTATTACGGCAAAGGCGCCAACTTCTTCTTTCTCATATCGAGGTGGTGATATTCTCATTCCGCCGTAAATTGGTATCGTTTGGCCGAGAACGCGTGGCATCTCGACTTTGTCCCATGATAAAACATTTACGTAGCATGGCATCTCTGAACCCTGTATAAATAAAAAATGTAAATATTTTAAATAAAATTATTTAATGCGATTAACCCTTAGCTGCCACACTGGGGTCATTTTTGCTCCAGCCATTATCTTTTCTTAAGATACAAGATTTCTATAATTGAATAATCTGCCTATATAAATGATTAAAGTACATACTAAACATTATACAAACAAATTTTCAGCAAAAAATATTGAATAGTTTCTTCATAATAACATTTTGTTCACTGAGATCCAGTTTACCCCAGAAAAGTGTGGCAGCTAAAGGTTAAAGGCTATTGAATAAGTATTTATTATATGCAAAAGAGCAGAAACCTATTTTCATTTCAATAATAAATCTAAAAATATTTTTCAATTACCCGCAAGTAATCTTTAATACACATGTGAGGTTGTGGAGGATTTTTGAAAACCCGAGTACCGTTGCGCTTTGGTTTTACTCCACCAACAGGACGACTTTCTGTCATTTTGAAACTGAAATTTCAGAAAAATCAGATTAATACAAAACGACAATTCTCTTTGTTAAAAAATTACGTTCTGATTTTTTGAAAAAGTAATTCAGATTATTGTATACAAAACATACTCATATAAATTTTCTATAAAATACAATTCTTAATCTTGAGATTGAATTTTTATTACCTAACATTAAAGCTTCATGAAACGATTTACTTCTTTGGATCTTTGGTCCCTCCCTCACTTTAGAAAGTTCGATATAATTACTTAAATTTTACTTTAAGCACAAAAAAATTAATCTTTCGTTTTAAATTATTCAAAATTGACTTCCTACTTTAAATACTACGTACTTTAATCTCGTTAATTTTAAGTACACTGAATGAAATTTATGAAAATTGCATGACATATAAATGAAAATAAAATAAGAAATAACAACAAATAAATCAAATTTCACTGATTTGTCAAGGTAAACAATTAAATATACTTTTCATTGTTTTTTTTAACAGTCCAGAGTCTTTAGAGGTTGAAACTTTTCAAGCGATGCTTCGAAGACGATGAAAACGTCAAAACTTATGATACAAAAGATTCACAACCTAATTCAGAATTTCGGGAGATTGAATTTGTATCACAGTGGTTTATAAAATCGATATTCCACACACTCGAATTCTCACAATTTCTAAAAGAACATTTTGTAGAATTAAAAAATGGCACCAAGTTTTTACAGTAGGGAAACTTGGGGACCAGGTTCTTGAAAAAAAGTGTATTTCGACGTTATAATCGACGATCGCACGTGAAAATGAGATACAGATACAGGGAACTGAGACGATTTCTCACTCGGCGTAGAAGAAATTTTAGGTCGTGTAAAACACTAGAGAGGTTACATTGAGATGGAGTACAGAAATAGGATTATTTTTACGGTCTCTACAACGTATTGAGAGCCTCTCTTTTTATGTGCTGATTTTGCCGCACCGTAAATTGTCAACATAACCTAAAAGCTAGTGATGAAATTTGCTAAATAAGATATAACCTGAAGACTCAAGAATCAAGATTATAGTTAGTTGGCTGCGCGACTCTACAAGAAAAGAGCCGAAACGAGTTTGAACTGCGTGAACCTAGGATGTTTATATGAACAGGTTGTAAAAATTTGAAGATTAAATAACTTACCTGGATCAGGTTTTTTGGATTATTAACAAGGAACAATTATGTACGCACGTACTCGACAATACACATTATCAAGAACGCTGGAAGAAAAGAAGATGCATTCGCTCCTTTTGTTTATTATTTTTATGGCGAAGAATGAACGCCTGTGAAAACTAAGCGGCGAGTAGAAGAGTAGAACACAAGGTGCAAAGGATGAATGTGCGCATGCGCAACGAAAGTCGAAAGTGTCACCCTTTCGGAGTGCGCGGGAAATTTTGAAATTTGGTAAACTTTGTACATTTTTATTATCTTACCGGTATTTTCTTTTATGGAATGTAATTTTTAAATTTATTGAGATATCAAGTTCAAAATTTCTAAAAATATATGAAATATATGCATAACAGTTTTAATCTGAAATACCTATTTTATCGATTGGATTTCCATGTTTAGTTCCTATATAGAGAGCATATATGTGAATTGGCCTTTCTGGTTCTTTCTATCACGTATAGATGCCCTCTACTTATAGATAAAAAATGTATGAGAAATAAATTTATTAAAATTTCAGAATAACAGTAAATAAATTTATTTTTTGTATTACAATTGTCCCCATAATTTAATCGTTTCATTTAGAACGAAAAAAATATGAAGATGTCCCACTGTAATTACCTTTTCCACTGAAAAATCACCATACTCTTGTCTGACCATGCTTACTTTTTCTACTTCAAGAATTGTTTTTATTAAAAATTCCAGATATTGATATTTAATTCAAATTAAGAATGAGGAACTTCCAACATGATAATATTAAAATTTTGAATTACTCAATTTTTATTGTTTTCTTTTTACAAGAAATAAAAAAAATATTTATAAAGAGTTGATAACGAACTTTTGGTCATCAATTTTTGAGACTCTAATTTTAAACTATTCAATCTGGGAAATATTACCAAAAATTTTAGTAAGTTTCCATACGTTTTAGGGAATTCCCAAAAAATGATAGGGGAAACAATTTGACGCTCTAATAGGCCGAGGTTTCTAAACCTTCCACTTGGGGTAAATAAAAATTGAAACAAATGTCTTAAAAAACAATTATTAATTAAGAACATGGTTTATTCGCAGTTATATTATGAGTATTTTCATAACTGATCATAGATTGCTCACCCCTTTTGATATTTTTTTTAAACATTCATGTTGTAAAATTTATTTTCAGTAATTCCTTTTCTTGCATAATAAAATAATTTTTTGTGACAGAAAAATAATATTGTTTTAGCAACAAAAATTTGGTTTCGACAACAAAAAGGGCTCAACAAAATTATTTTATTCCCATTATTACTAAATTTGTTTTCCTATAGTGAAAGATTAACAAAAATATTGCAAGGCGAAGACATAGAAGCTCTCTAAATTTGAATTAGTGAAAAGTTGAAAACTGCGAATTGAAATAGTGAAATACAACTAATAATTAGTAAAAATTTTCACTAAAGTAAATTAGTGGCTCACTTTTCACTAATTCAAATTTGGAGAGGGGATATATTTGCGTAATATTTCAACTTATTTTGCGTAATCATTCAACAAGAATTTATTATGTTTATGCATTTTAAATGAAAGTTAATTTTACTGTTAATTTCTATTTAAGCGTTGAAAACAATATTTATTATTCATTGAACGCATGAAGATACAAAATAGTTTTGTTTTCTTCATTTATCAACTAATCCTAACTTCTATGCAACTTAAAATGAAAATTGCTCTTTGTTGTTGAATGAAGATGCAAAATGTTATTAAAATATATACAAAATGTAAAAAGTAACAAATCTTTTGAAAATTTGTATTCCTAATTATTAAATTTGCAATACAATAATAAGAACTTTTAAGTAATGATATTCCTCAAACATTAAAATCATAATTATATTAATTAATTGCTAAAAGTATATTGCCCTTGAAAATAATCAAAAACAATTTATTATTTTTTAGTAATGATACATTATTTTATTATATAGAAAAATTATTTTTGAAATTTAGGGATTAAAGAGTGTCTAAAGAGAAGTTAAAAGTAGCTGTGAAGTTGTACCAACTTTTTTACTCATTCAATGAGCACTTTGCTTCCTCATAGAGGAAGCAATAAGAAGTTTATATATTTAACTTTATTTTTCTTTTCTTTATTTTAGATAATAATTTTTAATATTTAAAAACGTTGTTCCTCTTCCAGCATTGTTTATTCTTCCCCCTCTCCCTAAATTCTTCAAATGTACACCTCTACCCCCCCAAGTCCATCCTTATCCTTGTCACCATACTCTCCAAATTGTCCCTTCTCCTTCTCTTCCTAGATTAACATTTTCCTCTTTTTTTTCCTTCTTCCTTTTTTTCTCTTTTTTATTTTTCAATCTGATAGTATTATAAAAAAAATAAAAGATTATTAAAAACATATCAATATATTAAATTATTAAATAATCATTTATTTATTTTTTTTCAAACTTTCTCAATTAAATGCATTAATCATACAGATCAATCGATTCGTCTCGACATAAAGAATATTTATTTTCCTTACGTCAACTCAAAATTTTGATTATTTTAAAACAGAGTGAAAAAATAACTTTCAAAATTATAAATACACATAACTTCCTTATTTTTTAATAAAATGCATTAATCATATAGGTCAATTGATTCGTCTCGATGAAAGGAATCTTCATTTCCCTTACACCAGCTTTAAATTTTCAATATTTGAGGAGTTATAGTGGAAAAATGAATTTTACGAAAATTATAAAAGTACATAAAACTTTTAAAATTAAATATTTTGTGAAACCCTTGTAAGAAATTCAACTAGGTATATAGTGGAATAACTATGCAAAATTTCATCAATTTATCTCTACGCGTTTTCAAGAAATTGCTGGATCGTGACACACACACACACACACACACACACACACATACACCACTACATAGCTTCCTCTATGAGGAAGCAAAATATTGAAGATCTTCAAAGTAGGGGCTAGAAATTATATAGAAGCAAAATAGAATGAAAATGTCCTACTTCCACTTGGAACGTCAAAGTAGGGCCTATATTTCGACTCGGGCAGTACCTCGGAAGATATCCTGAAATATTTCGACGTGTAAGAACAAATCACATTGTAGGTAGAATTTATCGTGATATGCTGGCCTCTGCCAATATATTAATAGCATGTTATTATTTGTACGTGATTTTGGATCGTAGCAAACTGCAGAGTGCAGAGGAATACACTCATCGAAGGTGTAGGATATATACGCACTCTGATATAGGGTGTGTGCTCTTACCACAATCGTCGTATTTGTGGAACAACTTGTACACTGGAGCAGATAGGTATTAGGTGCTCCAGAGTGTATCGGACGAGAATCAAGGGTCTGTTGATCGCGCCTGGTCGTCACGATACACCGTATCATTATGACGCCTCCCAGGCAGAACTATCGATCTCGATCGATGATATTAATAGTCGCTAACTACAGTCTTCCACTTCCACAACCTGACTCTTCTTCATCCTTCTCGGTACCTCTTAACTTCAGAGCTTTTTGGAATTTTCATTTTTTTCTTTAATTTCTCAAGTGCTTCATATATGTTTCAATAACAAAAATTAATAACAAAAATTAGGAAACACCGATAAATTAAATGCTTTCCAACAGTAGAATCAGTCTCAGGAATTTTTAAGTCTTGCGAATCTTTTTAGATTATCAGCATCCATCATTCCACTTTGTCGAAAAACGGGATAAAGTGGGTTCGTACCTGCGAAGCAGCATTAGCGAATAAACGGTGCATTACGGTGAAAGACCCTGTAATGCAAAGTATAATGGGTATCCACCCACCCGATGAAAATTACACGAGGCGGCCTTCATCGTGCCCTCAGGGCCTCCAAAGTCCTTCATATCTTGTTAATGCGCAAAGAGAAGTCGATATTTATACTATTTATAAGACCCAAATGCCCCCATATTATAGCTCCTATCAAACATGAAGAGATATTTATCAAAACCTTTTACACATTCCCCCAAAAAAAGATTTCCTTTTTCCTTCAAAATTATTATTTTAATCCTGGTGTATTAATATTTAGTATTAAGGGCGTTGGACCCAAGTGTCTAACTCAAAATTCCATTCTCCATTTTATTCAACGAAGATTGTAGAAAAATATTTTTTCGCTCTGTAGCACTAATCTTTTTCTAAATATAAGACTGCATACAGAGCGAAAAAATATTCTGTTTCAATACTTTTTGCACAAAACGAAGAATTCAATATCTATCTTCAAAATTCAATATTTTCGTTTCACTTAGAAAATACTTGAATTAGATATTTTTTAGCTCTGTGTGCATAATTCTAGTTAAAAATTGATTAATTCCACAGAGGGAAATAGTTCCACTTTCAATATTTATTGAGTAAAATGAAGAAATTGAATTTTTATGAACTTGGTTCCACATCCAGAAAAAAAGTTTGTTTGAATCAAATAAACGTATATTTGGCTCTGAGGCAAATATACGTTTATTTGATTGAAACAAACTTTTTTCTGGGTGCAGCACCCTTAATGCAAAATAATTTAAAAGCAACTGACACATACATATATAAATTCCGTGTCGATTGATTGTTGACGCCCACGTTAACTAAAACGCGTAGAAATCAATTTCCTATAATGTCCTACAAAAGGTTCAAATATAAGTTCTAACTGAACTCTGTCGTATTGCGACGATTCTCATATTTCCTGTGGTTAGATTTGAAATAAGGAAAATAGATAAAAATGGAATAAAAAGAAAAAATATTTGCTTTGCTGACCAGATTATTGATAAAAATATAAAATTATATTTTTCTTGGTCAGCGTGAAGCAAGTGGCTTGCTTGGAGAAACCGCATGATTGGCCAATCAAGGCCAGTTCATTCACTTATGAATTTTATTTATTCTATTTTTATATCCGAAAGACTCACATAAGAATTTTTTCTTAATTAGGAAGAAGAATTCAGAATTTATTTAAGTACGAAATTAAAGTTTCACTGAAAGGTCTTCAAAAAATGAGAACCTTCAGGTCGATTAGCCAGGTGTGCGAAGCTCCTGACTTCAATATATGCAATCCCTTGTCTGGGTCGCTTCCCCAATAGTAATTTAAATTAGACGCACTTAGCCTCTTTCCCAAATTAATTGACATATCGATCCGCCGCGATCAATTATATAGAACAAGGGAGTCGAAAAACACACAAGAATAAATGATAAAAAGTGGTATATTATAAAATACACTTAATATACACAAGAAACTCCAAACCCCCTCTTTACAATTATAAAGAAATGTCTGACTTTCAATGATCTCTAAACAATCTCAGCTCATAAAACTTTTATGACTACAATTAGAAATTTAAATGAAACACTATAAAAGTTTATTCTTCTCCTTTATGGTATGTCTTTTTAACGAATTTTATGTGTCCTCTCCACGTCAGTGAAATTGAAGATGAAATAAACTCCATATAAAATCCTGCAACTGAATTTTGTTCTTTCAGTGCAATACCGCTGTAAAATCGAGAGGACTAAACGCTTCTACACGTTCGATGGTGTTTATTACCGTGGTACGAAATTTGCTCAGCGTGTTGGAACGCGATTAGAGCAAGGGGATCGTCGATGCAAGGAAATAAGAATAAATGATCAAAAAAATGAAAGTAAAAGAAGGAAAGAAGAGCCAACGCAACGTGTCGTGGAGAGCGCCACACGCAGACTTCGCGAGACGTGTTTATAGTAATGAGGCTTGTCGTTATTTGTCCAGCGAAGGGATTTATCGAGATACCTCGCGAGAGATCTTGCTGCTCCATCTTTTTTCCTTTCTTTTACCTTTCTTTCCTTCGTCTTCCTCTTCTCCTCTCAGTTCCTATCGTCCCTATTTCTCTTTTCATTATTTCCCTTGCTTTTTCCCTTTTCAAAAAAAGTAAGTCCCATAAGAACGAAAAACGATGTAGAAATTAAAGTTTTTCAAATTTTTATCATTGATCAATAATCTCTGTATGCATTCGAAACTGCTTCTAAATTTAAACTTTCTTTAGTGAAGTTCTTATACCACCCCGATAAGAAGGAGTTGATTGAAATGAATTAAAATGATATCGAAAATGTAGAAATCGCCCCATTTGTCCCTATGTTCATTAGGGCGGTGGTCAGGTCCTTACTAGAACAACTGGAATAGTACACTGAGAAAAATGTCTGGTATGGACAACAAAACTTTTGGTTGCTATAGAAACAACAAAAATTGTTTGGTTGTGCCAACTAAATCTTGGTTCCAACCAAACCATTTTTGTTGTTTCTATAGCAACCAAAAGTTTTGTTGTCCGTACCAGACATTTTTCTCAGTGTAAGTTCTAGTCAGGACCCTATAAGGCGCTGTTAGGATTTTCCATTCTTTGTGACTAGAAAATCTATCCACGTCTAGTTAGGCCGCAATCTTATATTTTTGCCAGGTTTTAGTTGGGCCCTGATTCGAATAAAATAACAAAGAAGTTCTAGTCAGAAACTGTTCGGGTCTTAGCCAGTATGGCCCATTTTACTGAAATATTTCCAACTCTCACCGAAACAAAAAAATTACGTTCTAGCTAGAACCTGACTAAAACAGCGTTACAGAACTAGTCAGACCCTCTTCATTTTTCCTGACTAGCGCCCGACTAGAAATAGGGAAAACTGGCCAGGGCCCTATTAAACTCCAATCGGAATTTCTACATTTGAAAATGTTCAAAAACGACATTGCTTTACATTAAAAGTGTTGTGAATTTAAGCTAAATTGTCAAAATCACTTCATTGCAGATCAATTATGTAAAATTGAATCTATTAAAATGTTGACAATTGTATGTCAAGGAAGGGATTAAATTGACTTCGAATCAATCACGTCCGTCAGAAGTAAAACGTGTACATTTTTGGTCACTTTCTAAATCTGAATTAGTGAAAAGTAGGTCATTTTTTACTAAAACTTTAGTGAAAAGTTGAAAATGTACTAATTGAAATAGTGAAATACAACTAATAATTAGTGAAAATTTTCACTAAAGTAAATTAGTGACCTACTTTTCACTAATTCAGATTTAGAGAGCACGAGATTTAACAGGATTGAAACGATAACAAATGTAAATCGGTAAAATGAAGTTTACATTCAAGAACGACATTGGTTGAGATTAAGAGTTGAAAAATCGCACATATCAAATCAGTGAAATTCGCTGATGAATCAGTGGAATTCCTCTCATAGAGGGCGTGAAATTCACTGATTCATCATCGAATTTGACTGATTTGGTAGGGTTTTCGCTGATTCTGATTTAGAGAGTTCCTAGTTCAATCAACTCCTTCTTACCGGGTCGGTTTTTACTTTTCCCTATTAATTCTACCTGTTAAACTCTTCAAGATCAAAAACTGGAAGTAACTTTCAAGTTCGACAATTTAACGGAACTTAGGTTGTAGTTTCATAGTTTATTTGATGCTATAACCGAGATAGTGAAGCACAGTTTCAATAAAGAACACGCTAAAGCGAGACTCTTATATACTTCGCTGAAGAATATGATTTATACTGTAAAATATATAGTATAGATTATAGAATAAAGATGGTAGAAGTATATATATGTACCGCCGGCATCGTAAACGTGACTTAAGAGGCCTCGTTACCGTAATCGTTGCTGGATCAAGAAGGGCGGTTATAGGTGTATTCTTAAATCTGGCAAGCCAACACCTAAACATGGTCATCATCGCTCTCGTTATAATAAGATCACACCGTGCCGGTTCCCAAGGGGCACTTGCTCGTGACCTCAAAACGCACCTTTAGCTTCATAATACCCAATGATACAACAGTTCCTGAAATTTTTCTATACCCTTTCTTTTATTACTACATATTTTAGATCAATGTTTAGTCGTAAAATGGGATCAATAAAATGTTAAGTTCCGCAGTTTCTGATTTTCCTACGTTTTTATCTCCTAACGTTGCAAACAATATCATGATGAATAAGAACAGAAGTTTGATAGAAGCTATAAGTAAAGGTGAATAGGGGAAGGTACGCGCAGACTCGTTAATGGCTGCAAAAGCATCCCTTCAATACTATTTGTTTGCAATGTTGCCATGATAGTTTCAGATAGGAGTATATCGACCCCAATTGTTCCAATAACACGTTGGGGAATTCCAATCTGGATTGTTATTTTCATAATTCTACACATATTCATCCATAAATATCATTAAACTTCAAACTGAAAACTTTTTTCAAAACGTATAATAAAACTACACGAGGCACATGAATATGCCCCAAATTCTATTTTCCCTAAAATTTATTTTTAATCAGTTGATCGAATAGCAATTTGCTATAATTTTTATACTTCCGAATTATCGTTTGACATAATTTTTACAATTCCAAATTATTATTTAGCATAATTTTTATTTCTCCGAATAATCATTTGTCCTAATTTTTATTTTTCCGAATAACTATTCGACATAATTTTCATTTTCCCGAACTGACACTTTTGTCATAATTTTTAAAATACCGAATTACTGTTTAGCATAATTTTTATTTTTCCGAATGAGCATCTAACTTAAAATTCATTTTACCGAAACACCATCTGACCGAAATCCCAAGTAACAGAAATTTAATTCTTCCGAAAATGGCGTTCGGCAATTTGATTGGCTGATTTAAATTTCGCGGTATTATTAAGCCAATCAAATCGCCGGACGCCATTTTCGGAAGAATGAAATTTCTGTTACTTGGGATTTCGGTCAGATGGGAATTATGACAAATGGTGTTTCGGTAAAATGAATTTTAGGCTAGATGCTCATTCGAAAAAATAAAAATTATGTTAAATAACTGGATAGCGGATGCCGTGTAAAAGTGTCGTGACTAATTGAACGTCATTTTGTTTTGGAAATTTGTGGACTTCGGGAAACTTCGTGGCTTGTTTCGACTACATTCGGTTCGATAAAATTCGGATTCGGCAACATTCGGTTCGATATTCGAGAATCAATGTAGCTTTCGTAATTTAAATTTTAGCGCGAAGAACCGAATGTTGCCGAAACAAGCCACGAAGTTTCCCGAAGTGCACAAATTTCCAAAACAAAATGGCGTTCTATAAGTCACAAAAATTGTGTTCCAAGCGCTATTCAGTTATTATAGAGATCAGTGTCCGGAATGCGTTGCATTTTTGCGCAAAACCATGAGAGTGAGAGAGATGGTTGTATTAGTGCGTCTCTCTCACTCTCATGGTTTTAGGCAAAAACGCAACGCATTCCGGATCCATGGGACGCCAGCCTGTACTTAGGAGTTCGGTCAGATGGGAATTATGACAGATGGTGTTTCGGAAAAAGGAATTTTAGATTAGATGCTCATTCGGAAAAATAAAAATTATGCTAAACAGTAATTCGGTATTATAAAAATTATGACAAATGATTATTCGAAGAAATAAAAATTATGCTAAATAATAATTCAGAATTGTAAAAATTATGTCAAATTATAATTCGATAAAATAAAAATTATGTCAAATGATAATTCGGAAGTATACAAATTATAGCAAATTGCTATTCGATCAACTGATTTTCGGTAAAATAAATTTTAGGGAAAATAGAATTTTGGTCATATTCATGCGCCTCAACTACACTGTAAAAAAACTTCAATTACTTTAGTTGAAGTTTTATACAATAACCGTAGCTGAATAAATATTCAAACAAAAGTAGTTGAATTTTCAAGACATTAAAATATATAATCCAAATATTCTAACATTCATTATTTTAATCTCTGGGTATTAAGTTTTAATATCAAGATATTATATCTAAATATCAAGAGAGTTAAATAAATAAATAGTTAAATAGTTAAATAGCTAGATATTACGGTTTAATATCCAGTTTTCTCCGTGTAGAATCTAATAAAATTAATAATTAAAACTGATAACAAGTGATTGATACTGGTTTACATTTTCTAAAAGATTATGTCAGATGGAGAGATTTTTCAACGGTTATTCATTATGTTATGTAGACTTTATACTCGGACTATGTAAATGGATAAGAACAACACTTGTCTCAAATCTGAGATATTGTTACGCTGAGAATATTGAATGGAGGCGAGGATTGGTACATTTTGTCACGATCAGAAGTGAGTTAGGTACTTTACATCACGACGTAGCGCGCCACTTAACCACTTTCTATGGGACGGTTTATTATTCTTGTGAGGGGCCTTAAATCTTGGCTGTTATAAGCTGAGAGGGATGCGGGGCAATACATTATGTCTACCTAAAGCTGTTATAGAGGCACCTCGTGCAGGCGCGTTAAGTTATTAGAGAATCAATTACTCGTTGCTATTGTTTATGACGGCCCAAGGGTCTGGCGTGTTTTTCGCTCTTTCTCTTTTTCACTTCTTCAACCAGCAACAGTTAAACCCCACCCCATTATACTCACACGCGAGTTGACCCCAGGCCACTCTCTCTTCTTCTCAATATTAACCTTCCACTTCTTCCCAAAAATTAATTGCCATTTCTCGCAAACTCAAAATTATATTCTCTCTTTCTCTCTTTCAATATACTTCATTGCATTGTTATTTCCATTAGAATCTATTCTAAAAAGATTATTGAGTCGAAGTCGAAATATCGTAACGCCTATTCCGCTCTCCTGATTCGTCGGGTAAGTATCGATAGTGATTTTCGACAATCAAAACTTGCCGAATCATAAATTCCACACGTGAATTGAATTTGAAATTTTGAATTTGCTTTCGTTAATAATTATTTTGTCACGAATCTATACTCGAAATACATTGAAAATTTAGGAATTTTAAGGGAATTTTATGGAATTTTTAAAGATTTCATGGGAGATAATGGGATTTTCAATTTTATCGTAGAATTTTAAAGAATTTCAAGAAGTTTCTGGGAATTTTTAGAATTTTCACGACTTTGATCAGCTTTCAATTGGACTTCAAGGTACTTTTATTAATTTTAAGATATGTATTTTGTGGGATTTAAATAAGGAACTTAAAACTATATCGGGAATTTTATTGAGGAATTTCAAAAGCTTTTAATGATTTTTAAAATGTTTTGTAGAATTTACAAAGATTTCGAAGGTTTCCGTCAAATTTTAAAGGTTTTCAAGAAATTTTTCGATTTTTAAAAGATATTGTGGAATTTTTAAGGATTTCATGGAGTTTTATGAGATTTCTAATAATTTACATAAAAGTATTACAAGAGATTTTTCTAATTATTAAAAGACTTCGTGAAACTGTAAAGGGATTCATGCAATTTTAAGAAATTTTAAAGAATTTTAAAAGATTCGGACAAATTCAAGCGATTTTTAAGGTTTTTCTGAAAATTTTAAGAGATTTTCACGAAGTTTAACATAGATTTTAAGAAATTAGAGATATAAAATATAATAAATTATATAATATTGTAAAAGGATGTAAATTCGTTCGTTCTTTATAATAAAAGGTACATTATAAAGACAGTGACAATTGCTCGACTTGTATAATTATAAAAAAAAATGTCATGTTATAGCTATAAAAAATGACATTGTGGAATTACGTTTGTAACACTCGATATCTTAAGTACCTTCATGAACAGAACATATGCAACGAAATAATTGAAATACGATCCGACTCTCGCAAGGAAAGAAGGAGATAAAAAAAATGAAAAACCCTTGATTCAGAATGCATGATTTTGAGAGAGAGGAGCAAATAAAGGAGAGGTGGTCGATATTGCATGAATGTTTCATAATTCCCGACTAACGAAACTTGATCAATGGTTGGTTAGCATAGAGAGTTGGAATTACACATCTAGATATTTGGCGTGCACGTAACATGTAAGCTCGTGTGCGCCTGGTGTAGTTCATAAATACGTGGCTATTTCGCAGTAAATCTTAGTAGCCACCGACCATCTGAAGGTGGTCTCACTCTGTCCCTCTCGCCTTCCTTTCTTCTTTATGGTGCTCTTCGTTGTTAATTACCGTGTTTTAACACCTAGCCCCATGCCCCACACCACGTCGTCTCCTGCGGGCCTCTTTTTTTAGCCACCTTCGCAGGGGCGTCTTCGGAAGGGGCTAAACGGATGCTTATTTACATGCAGATGGTAGCCCTCTTTCTATCTACTATTTCGCGCCTTTTGAAATTGAATATTAGTCATTTAGAGCTGATTTATTGGCGGAAAAGGGGAGAAATCTAATGATCATTTCAGGGAATTCAAAAGCTAGAAAATCCAGCCAATTGAATTAGAAGAAACGTCAAAAATCAAAGCAATCGAAAGTTAAGAATTGCCCAAGTTAAAAATGGATCCAAATTTGGAACGATATAAACTTAATAAACTTATAAACTTCTGCATAAACTTCTGCATAGTAACATCAAAAGATTTTGCGTCAAAAACAGTCTACAGGAATAAAAGATTAAAAAAGGGTTTAAAGGTAATTTAAAGTCCTCAAAAGGAAGTCACAAATGAGAGAAGTCCTTAGACAGGAAAGGCCAGGTTGGCCACACCAAATTAACGGAAATCGATCAAAACGCGAAGCTCTCGGCCCTGAAGTCGAATACATACAGGCAGAGGTCGACCCGTTCCAGAAGCGACCGCGCCCAATCGCGGCTCAAATTTCAAAGTTTTTGAACCTGCTATCAACCATCGTTAATTATACACACACACCAAGCTACCGGCTTCTCATTAATTTATAATTTATCCCTGATTTTTTGGTCCTTATGCATACCACGAATTGTGTGAATCAGATCATGTAATTAAACCACAAATTAATCTTGTTACCATCACCTGCTTTACACTTTTTTATTGACCGCATATTTGTGTTTCATACATTTCAATAAGCCATAATTGTTAACATATCCGAGTCAACCGTTAACATTGACTAATAAATTAAAATATTAACAACATGAAGCCCTTTTCCCTTGTCAGCATAACTAATTTCACTTATGTTACTTTCCCCAGTCTGAAGTACATAGATCTCTATCTTTTCCATTTGTTTCAAAGGTGTTCGAATAATAATCACTCGAGTCAGAGATAAATATATCAGAAGAAGGCGGAAGGTAGGTGGAAAGTTGCCAATGAGGGGTTGGTGCAATTCTTCTTTTGTATTTAGTCTTCATATCCATATATCTACCTAATATATATATATATAGTTATATAGAATATATATTGTGAGACATTGCGCTGGCGCGAGTCGCGACATAAAGGGCGTGACACTCCAAGCCCCAGGGTCCTCTACCACATCACCCTAAATACATTGTCTCTCTCACCCACTTGTTTTTTTTTTATAGTCGTTTACATATTTATGCCACTAGGGACGAAATACCATCTTACAAAATTGATCAAATTTCCCATTATTCTCTCTGAATTTTAAAACATACATACACTGAGAAAAATGGATTGTAAACGGTAATGAAAAATATATTACTAGGTATAATCTTGGACTATTAATTATGGGACAGCAATCTAGATTATTAAAACCATAATCTCTAGATGTTAAAAGAGAAGATATTATCAGATAATATCTTAGATTATAAACTGAATCGAATATAAATTTTAACATTTATAATCCAAGATGTTAAAATTTATAATGCAAGGTATTAAAATTTGTACCAACACTAAGATTTTAATCTACATTTTACAGAATCTGAAGCAAAAAATATCACTTACCGCAATTCTGATAATAATAATTATAATATTTACTTCTCCTAAAATCGGATTCCAATGTACGAACTTGTTAATAATCAATTATCTATGAAAAGTCCGAGACGAAACGTTCAAATGTTTGAGAAAAGAGCAAAACACATGGGTGACCCATGCCCGCCATGACACTTTACGGGCGTTTATTATCTTCAGATGTTACGAATTAATTGCGGAAGATTATAAAAATCTAACATCTAGAGATTATGTTCAGTAATATCCTTATATATTAGATAAAACTTATAGATCATATACATTATTATATTTTATGTTACCGGATACTATACCCTAGTTTTAACATCTAAGTTTTATGATCCATTTTTTTCAGTGTATAACCAATCTAAGTTCACTATATGTTCGTTTAGTTTTAGATTATTGGAATTCATTGTCTTATTCTACGACCTTTATTATGACTAATGAAAAGATTAAGTATCTCTTGAAAGATGATTTCCCTTTGCATTTACGAGACGGGTATTACGGTCGCGTGACTTTGAGTCTGGTCTCTGGCATCCGGCAATGCATCTTTAATGAAATGAGCCCGGCGAAGCAATACTCATAAATAGCGAGCTACCTACTTACCTGAGGCGTGAGAGAGGCGTGGTAATTGTTTTGCTAACATTACCGAGTTGTCGTTACCTCCTGCATTGCAGATTGCAGTCAAAGTCAAGTATGTGGTAAATGAGGTGCAAGATTTTCCGTCTTTGCATGACCCCATCATCATTCAATTTCGAGTCCTACATACAGCATTCTTTCGCAAAGATGAAGAGCAAATCAATACTCAAAAGAATTTCAAATTGAATTATCGATTCTTATCACACTAACTCAAGTAATGGTAATGGATTCTTTTACGATGCGTGGTTTCTTCAGGAGAACATATACTTAAAGATCAAATAGAATTATTTGATTGATGGTTATTGCCAAAACAATTGAATCTTCGATCAATGGAATAAGTACCAAGTCTTGCACACTTGTATTCTAAAATATATGAGAGACCAGAGTAGTGAAAAGATAGACCATAGATGCATACAAAAATAGCATCAAGATTTATGATTTTGACTTCTCTTAATTACAATAATCCGCGAATGTGTTCAAATATCCAAGTTCCCAGAGATGCATATCCATGTTTAGAGTCTTTAGACAAATTCGACAAATGGTATGTATTATATAGCTATCGAAAGTTGGATCGAGATGGAAATCAAGCTTCCTCGAGAAGCTCCAAGTCCTCGCGAATAGATAGTGTCACCATGTTGTACCAGCGTGCGTAAGTATACCATATATTTCCAGTCGAGCCGTGAATTTCCGGTCGTATCTCGATGTAATCTTCGCCAAGTCGAGTCCTGAGTAGAAGAAGGAAGGAGATGCAGAAGAAAAAGAAGAAAAGGCAAAAAGGCAGGAGAATTAAAAGAGTGGGAAATGGTGAACGTTGAGAAGCAAAAATAACATGCTACACCCAATAAATACAGCCAAGTAATTGATTCAGTAATAACTAACTCAACCGAGCCGATGTGTACTTCTTCCCATCTCGTTGTCTTTCCATCTACTTCTGCTTTCCTTTCCAGCCTCAGGCTCAACAATAAAATGATATGCACATGTAGATATTTTAGAGTTCTTTCCAAATTATCCAAAGGAAACAAAATTTGTTGGTTCTCATAAGTACAAGACACTTCCGTTTTTCGAATGGTGGCCATCAGAACTGCATTCAATCCCATCGTGGCTTTCCTTGGGTAACAAGAGAACCGGGAGTGGTATCGATTACGACAAAACTTCTGCGCAAAACACATACAATACAATACACTCTACATCAAGAGCAAACCTGCATGCGTGGATATGTAACAATACAACCACATATTGCAGTCACATCCGTGGCCATCGGATGGCTAGGTACTTGTCGTGAACACAGGTACGAGAGGAACTTGATCGCGGTCACACCGCCGATCCGCATGATGCTTGATGCAGATCCGTGGGTAACGTGCGAACCACTTTTCTCGACACGTGACGACGGCTTCATAGCACCGATTTTGGCTCGCTATGATCATTGTTTTCATCCCTGCCAGGGGGTCAAATAACTGAGAAATAGGGGGAGGATCGAGAGCCGAAAGGTCTGCACGTGGAAGGGAGAACCGCCACGTGGGACCCCCTCATGTTCCTTAACGACCCCCTCATTATCATGTCTCATCGAATTAGTCTCGTTACACCCTCCATGAATGATCCTCTACTTCCAAATATTTCATTTCTTTTGCTTTTAGCATCATTCTTGCCAAAACTCAACGAATTTATCTAAAGTATGAATTATCTCGTTATTATTATAGAATCTACAATTCTACTCGTTTTTAACCGAAATAGGACTATTTTTAACTTGATTTCTATTTAAATATACGTATATGTTGTATAGGTATACTTCTTATCAAGAGATGTTAACTTTGATTAAAATGTCTGGCCACCGGCAAAATTTCCGGCCTTACTAATCATCCATCGAACACCTTAATCTTCTGATTCCTGATCCTAATCCTGTTGGCGGTTTTCAGCCCCATCTGTTAAAATACACGTGTTATGCAGCATGCACGTGGACCAAACGCGTGTCTGTAAACATGATGGGTCGGAAATACTATAACTACTGTTTTTCGCGAAAGTCGATAGTACAGATCCTTCTCATATCCCACGAGATCATTTCACCTTATCAAATTGAATGTTGTCAGCGGGGGAGAATTGAGAAAAGGCCAACAGTTTCAAGACGAGGTAATTCATCTCGTCAAAACTGAAAGGGATCATCAGTAGAACCCAAGGAAGCGGTTTCTTCAAAAAGTGTTTTCCTCGTAATAAAGGATTCGAAATTTTAGAAGGTACACAGTTTTTCAGATTAGTTTGAATTATACACAGAAAAAACTAGACGTTCCACGATGTTGCAGCTCCATTGAAAAAGTGGTTCCTTTAGAATGGTACCTTTGATGACATGAAGTTATCTGTAATAAGGATCGATCATGTTATTCATGCACTATATGAATGAGATATAAAAGACGTAATAAAATGATTCTTCTCTACGCGTATATATATATATATATATATATATATATATATATATATGCAACTTTTGAAGCAGTGAACAACTTGACTTTTGAAGCAGTCAACAACTCTTAATGGGCTATAGTGATAGTCCATGTTTTGTTTATACGTGATGGGGTAATTAGGGGATGAACAGACGCGATAACATTTGGGGTGGAATCGGCTGCGGTGTTTCCCATTACAGACACCCCTCGATGATGGTATTGATTATACACCCTCCTAACAAAGCGAAGTATCCATGGTGTATCCACAATAGAAAATAGGGTGTATCGAATGGCTATTCTTCGTTATCCGCACTAAAGTAATTATAAAATAAAAATTGGAGACTCCTCAAAAGCAGTAAGTATAACAATCCTTTTAAAAATTTTAATTGCTTAAGCCCATTAAATAAGCAAATTAAAAAATGATCCCGTTTGTTACACAGGATTGTAAAAAAAATAAAAAAGTTCAGTCAAATTCAGTGATGTAAAATTTAAACAGAGGACCTAATTGAGTTATCTTTCTCACTCTTTCTCGCTTTCTTTATTCTTCTGATTGTTCATTTCACTTCTGGTGATGGTCTTTTTTCGCAGGAGATTTTTCTTGAGCGGTCGTCTTTCTCTCTTGTCGGTTCGTGGATGCATCGGAAGCATGTATATATAAAGGAGGGTGAGGATCGGGAGCAGAAACGACGAGGCAAGAGGTGAAGGAGGAGAAAGAGGAGGCTGAGGGCTCTCACGTTACCTTCGGTGCGGCCAGGTGTCAGGTTACCCTCGACCTCATCTTCCTCTTTGCCTCCGCGAGTGTGCCACCATCAGCATCGTCCTCACCCGCCCGTCCATCTGTCCGTTCCTTCGTTCGTCTCTTCTATCTTCCTTAGCCTTAGTTCTCCTTCTTCCTTCTGGATCATCTTTTTTGAGAAAGAAGAATGAAAGGCGGAAAGAAAGCAAACAAGTCGTGCACTAGTTCCTTGATGCTTAATTCTCATCAGTTGTTATTTCTTAAAAACGTAATTACTTCATCTTGATGGAATTGTAATTTTTGCACATATATAATGTTACAGAAATCGTTGCCAGACAGTTGCGTCATAAATATCATCACTATCATCATAATCATGAATCTTCAAAATGATTATTGAAAACAGTGTGTGATTCAAATATGCTTATGATATGAAGAGCATAGAAAGATACAAAGCAAAAAAAGCATTGATGGTGAAGTAGCACGTGGATATTGTTCATCTACGAGTCTTCGTATTGCGGGACACCCTGTTGAGAAAAATGTGTCGATACAGTTTCCGACGGCAGGTTAAGTAAGAGAGTTGCCACATAGGGGCTCACGAGGGTAATTCAATCCTTGGACGTAGGTAGGACGTTCGTAAGTACGTAAGATCACCACATCCAGGCGGACCAACATAAGCAACATAACAAGGTTGCACACATTCGCACGAGGATAGTGCATGTTCGCCTTGCATGGCGGCCTCGAGTACCTTCCAATGCTTCCAACTCCCACCAGCATCAAGACCTCCACCTTCTTTCCCCACCTCATTCCAACCTATCCTCCGCGTATCCTGCACCTTCAGGGTGGCGTCACGCTCAAGACGCTTCCGGTGTTAAATTACCCCGTACGCCTCCCCCAACCTCCTCCTCATCCTACCACTACCTCATCGTCTCGCTTGCTCTTATTCTTATTTTTTCTCTTTTCCTACTGTACCTTTGTCTCTGCAAACTCGACTAGCCGTCTCTGATGCTCGGCCACGCGAACTCAATTCGCCTCCTTCGAAATCGAGTTTCCGATCTCGCTGGACCCAGTAAATTTTCTTCCAAAAAACGAAAGACGATGATCGCGTGAGATTTTAACGCTGAGCGGCTGTGACGGGTTCAGTCGAGAAATGTCAAGTTGCCTTGTGTAAAACTGTCTCTATATGTTTCTGTAATATTGAAAAAGTCGGTTGGTTGCTTTTATTTCAATTTCTCGTAGTTATTCTTTTGGACCTTGGATCAATAGATGTATGAAGTTGAATTAACCCTTTCAGGGGCACATTTTTCTGTTAAACTTATTTTTGCAAATAATGGTTACTTAGGGGGTTTCGGGGTCGCTGATCACGGTTCTGGCATCAGAATTGCAAAATTGCAAAAAAAAATTGCAAACATTTTCTTTGTTACTTGTTATATTCTCTAGAAACTGAGAATATCTACTAATATACTTTCCATATTGAATCCGCCTCAGTTCCCAAAACATTTTTTCATTATGATTTGATAATTGCGGTACAATAAATGCAGTAATAAACATTTCGTCAAAAATCGTAATTTTTGATTAATTTAAAAATTAAAACAAAAAAACTAGCCTGCCGAAAATTCTGAATAAATTATATGTTACAGTTATACGTGTTAACTAACTGGAAAAAATTTCTCAAAGGTATAGGACGAGTACTTCTCGTCCTAGGATTTTTTTCGATTTCAATTATTGATAACTATTTGTTAATAAACAATTTTTTACAGTGCCCCTGAAAGGGTTAACGAGGAATTGAGTGAAGTAGGGTCGAAATTGAAAGCATATTGGCCTAATCTGCACTAATTAAGGCTGATTTAGGATCTAACAAAATTAGTTTGCATTAAAGAGAAATTTTTGATTTGATACATGTATTTTCCAACTATATGGAAAGATTTGAAAATAGTTTGTAAAAAGAGGGTTGGAAAGGCTTGAAAAAGTAATTCTAAGAATTGTATTATCAAGGACTTTTTTTTGATGAACAATTTTTTTAATACATACTCTCCATGTTCCCAAAATATAATATAAATGGCCAAGAGTTGTTTACATTAATAAAAGTGTGAGAAAACACCAGCAATAAAATGCTGCCAAATAAAGAAAGCTTATCTTCATCAGTGACACTGTTAAAACTTATCCATTGAATTTTCGAGTGTTGGAGTGTTTTATCTAGATTTTACTAGGAAATCGAGGGACATCAGAGGACATTATAGAGGAAGACATTATTTGGACCTTGTTCGTGTAACGAGTCGAATCTCTCACGAATGTGAATTATGAATAATAAATTTCTGCGGTTCGAGGTGCTTTATCGTCTCCAAACGATCGGGTTTTTTCGAGATCGGGATATTCGTCGTTGCAATGTGGGCGGGCTCCAATGGGCACATGGAACTCTTCATCGGGCCCCCCAAGGTCCCAAACACCGCATGATACCCTACGACTACAATTTGACCAGCCACCTTCTTTTCTCCACCTGTGTATCTTAAAATGACACTTCTAAAATTAATACTCCTGGAATTGTATTAATAGAAACTGCATTTCGCATATATTATCGAAAACACTTCTCGCAATCAAAATTAATTCTACTGTCTGGGAGATAATTTAAAATTTACGATAAAAATCAGGAAATCTATATTTGCAGTGAACTTCATCCTGTTTTCATTGGGTGAAAAATTGTATGTAATTAAAGTGATTGGTGATTATAATGGTAGAATTATATCATATATATTTTATTTATATTCATAATAATTGATGATTATAATAAAATACTATTATTTTGAATACTCATCTGTAATTGCTCGTCATATTATTCATAGGTCGATAATTATTTTATTCTCCCTGATTTCATCAATATCATCAATGTAATTTTGTACAATTATGATGATAATAATATGGAAAAGGGTAATTGGAGAAAATTAAACAAATTTCTGAAACTGCAGTAAAATTCATTTTTGACTTGAACCTACATGTTTCAAATAATGAAGAAACTCTAATAACACAAATCATGTAATTCTGATATTTGTATCCAGAAGAAACACTATTGACTGGTTAATCGCCACAGTAATAAGAAATGAGCAAACCCAACACCAAATCGAACAATTTCATAAACTACGAGACCTAAAAAGTAGTATAATTTTTTAAATGTTCCTCATATAGGCATAAAGATTACGACCCCCTACATATGTATCTTTGGTATTTAATATATTAAGCTTTGGTGGAGAGAAATGAAAAGAGTGCGCTATTACTCGAGTCGAGGAGATCCGAGGTGTAAGATCGAGAGATTCTGCTTCTTCGAGAGAGATGCAAAGGTGCGAAGAGGTGGGGAAAGGGGATCGTAAGTGAATTCGAGAGTGAGAGAATAAGAGGAAGAAATACGAAGTGAGGAAATGAGAGAGAGAAAGAGAAAGAGAGTCGCGCTGTCTGGCCACTCTATAATTTGTCGGGGTGAGTTACCGCCCTTGTCTTTGCTTACGCGGGGCGTCCGTTCCGTTTGGTTCTCGTTGATGCTATCGGCGCATACCTTGCTAGACAGGTGGCCACCCTGTGACACCCACACGCATCACGAAATAAACCGTGTGTATGTCGTGTCCATGAGAGCTAGCCAACTTCTAGGTGTGAGTCGAGTTAGTTATTGGTCGAACCTCGGGACCTACACCCACGCTCCTGAGCTCGAACACAGGTAGAGCCCACTAATTTGTCCAGATTAGACGTCCTTCTAAGTTACTACACCATCAGCTGCATAAGCTGCCCGCATCTTTGGAATTACGTACTAGGAACCAATGTAATAGCTAATAGGAATAATAGATATAATAGATATGAGGCGCATGAATATGCCCCAAATTCTATTTTCCCTAAAATTTATTTGACCGAAAATCGGTTGATCGAATAGCAATTTGCTATCATTTTTATTTTCTCGAATTATAATTTGACATAATTTTTACAATACCGAATTATTATTTAGCATAATTTTTATTTCTCCGAATAATCATTTGTCCTAATTTTTATTTTTCCGAATAACTATTCGACATAATTTTCATTTTCCCGAACTGACACTTTTGTCATAATTTTTATAATACAGAATTACTGTTTAGCATAATTTTTATTTTTCCGAATGAGCATCTAACCTAAAATTCATTTTACCGAAACACTATCTGTCATAATTCCCATCTGACCGAAATCCCAAGTAATAGAAATTTCATGCCGTGTAAAAGTGTCGTGACTAATTGAACGTCATTTTATTTTGGAAATTTGTGCACTTCGGGAAACTTCGTGGCTTGTTTCGGCTACATTCGGTTCGATAAAATTCGGATTCGGCAACATTCGGTTCGATATTCGAGAATCAATGTAGCTTTCGTAATTTAAATTTTAGCGCGAAGAACCGAATGTTGCCGAAACAAGCCACGAAGTTTCCCGAAGTGCACAAATTTCCAAAACAAAATGGCGTTCTATAAGTCACAAAAATTGTGTTCCAAGCGCTATTCAGTTATTATAGAGATCAGTGTCCGGAATGCGTTGCATTTTTGCGCAAAACCATGAGAGTGAGAGAGATGGTCGTATTAGTGCGTCTCTCTCACTCTCATGATTTTAGGCAAAAACGCAACGCATTCCGGATCCATGGCTGTACTTAGGAGTTCGGTCAGATGGGAATTATGACAGATGGTGTTTCGGAAAAAGGAATTTTAGATTAGATGCTCATTCGGAAAAATAAAAATTATGCTAAACAGTAATTCGGTATTATAAAAATTATGACAAATGATTATTCGAAGAAATAAAAATTATGTTAAATAATAATTCAGAATTGTAAAAATTATGTCAAATTATAATTCGATAAAATAAAAATTATGTCAAACGATAATTCGGAAGTATACAAATTATGTCAAACGATAATTCGGAAGTATAAAAATTATAGCAAATTGCTATTCAATCAACTGATTTTCGGTAAAATAAATTTTAGGGAAATTAGAATATAGATATAGAGTAATAAGATGTTGGATAAATAGATGTTAGATGCATCAGAGAAAAAAAATTCTAATGTCTGTTAATTAATCTAATAATTTCATCAACATGAATTATACAGTATTCCGATCTTTCAGACGATTATTGGTCAAGTTGGCTGACCTGCTACAATTGTTCGAAAGTTATAGGACTATTTGTGGCGTAATAGCGAAAATGTAATTGCAAGTGCGCAATGCATGTATATGTAATAGATAAAATACGTAATATCTGTTATACATGTGTTGCTGTAGTAATCTATAAAAGATCAAGAAACTTTGTGCCAATGGTTGGCTTGTATATATTTTACGTGTGACTTTTATTATGTGCGTATGGAGTATGGAACATATGGGGGTTGGTATAAGAGAGGTGTATAGTTACTTATACTTAGGCATACTTGTTGCTAATGACGGTAGATTACAATCAGCTTAAGAGTCGTAACTTTGTGGTTTAACATTTAACGATTAGTATCTTACTGAATGTTGAAAGGATGGACGATATTGGGTGGAGATTTTTGTCATCTGCAATTTATTATATAATTATGCGTTTTAATGATGCCTATCACATGATAGGCGATTGTTGACGTCTTGTGGGAAAAGAAGAGATTAAAATAGTAAAAAAAAGTACTTTAAATTAAAAAATGAATACAACACCTATTAATTTACCTAAGGATCTATAAATTAGCCATGTGAATTACATGTTTTCAGAGATAGCTCTTAGAGAAGAATAATTTAAGATTGATCCATCCCAACTTTGTCATTCTTTATCAATATCAATCTTGTAGATCTCAAATCAAATATTTTGTAGTTGTAGTAGAATTTACATAGATATATGTAAGAAACTATAGAACATGGAGAGCCGTCGGACTACCTGGATTGAAACGAGGTGGGATAGCATGATTGGACGTAGTTAGTCCAGGGTCTGTGGCAGCACGCATCCCAAACTTTGATTAAACGAGTCGCAGAGTCCCTTGGCACGACTCATTATGTATTTGTTTGCCGTCTACCAGTCCCTGCTTGTTGCCTCCCTTATATACTCGTACCTTATAGTCCTATATTTATACGTTATACATATAGATACCCATACGGGTTTAAAACCACCTCTACAGCCATTCCATCTCCACGGACATGCTTTACCACCCTCGTTGCTTCACTGCTACCGAGAATTGCATGCGCTTCTCGAAATTCAACGATGGAGGCTCCTTCTTATACTTCAAATTGATTATGCTTGAAAATCAAGAAAATAGGCGCATTTATATGCAAGAGATTATAATATGTTTCGGAAATAAAGTTCGAATAGAAATTTACAAGTAAAACATTTGTAAATTGAAAAAGGGCGTAACAAATAGAAACATTCAAGAAACTTTCATGAAGGGGAGTCTGGGAAAATAATCTGTGTGTGGTACATGTTTTTCAAGTGTCTGTACCTGTTTTTTTTTTAGATTTTAGAACTCTTGGAACCAAATCTATGAGAATGAGTTTCTGTTTCCAGATATATTTCTCGAAACAACAAGAATTTATTTTTAAATATTCTGGTATTGTTTCTTGGAAATGAGTAAATCTTCCGTAATGTTGATATATGTTACAAGAGTACTGTGTTTTATAAGAACAACATCGTAGATAAGCAATTATGATGGAATCCAAAGATAGGGCCAAATTCGAATTCCAAGATTTGAGGGTGCGATAGGATTGACACGGTCGGTTTTTCTCTCAACAGACAACGAGGCTCGAAACGATATTTAAATATACTCAAATTAAATCTAAGAATTATTTAATTTAACAACCATAATAATTTCTACTGATATATGTATATATACTGTCCATTGAAGAATATTATGTGCTTGTCAAATTTCTGCGGAACGATTAAAATAAAGTACATATTAAGAGACTCAACAGAAGGGCGTTATGACGATAAAATCGTATTACCTCGAGTGTCAACTGTTAAAGTTCCGACGGGACCAGAAGGGCCAGAGAAAAGAGGCGTCTCCGGGGTGTTGCGGTCTGGCAAACACGGAAGTTGGATCCGAGTATTCCAAATTGGATGCAACTGATCAAATTTGCGACCTAAATTATATTTTTCGTCTATTAATGAATAATAAATTCATCAATTCAGTAGAAACATAAGACTCACATATGTCATACAATCCACTTGAAAATAGAAAACGATATTCATCAAATCATCAAATCATTAAATCGTTATTCTCTTATTTCATAATATACTTCCATGATATACATATAATTATATTTAGAAATATTTTACCTCATATATTCAAACACTGATTGCAGTAAGGGTCGAGAGAAATTATTATATAATTCAAAACTGAAAAGGGTAAAATGATACAGCGGCCGATGGAAAATTGTAGAAAGTAATAAGTATGTATATATAATATTAAATATTCATGATGGACACATATTTTTTTAATAATTTAATAAATCATTTCTCTGGCATTTATGGGAACACAGAAGCTTATCTATAACAGATACCATGAGTAGGTATAGGTTCTCGTAGTGTGTACAAACATATCGCATTTCTATACAAAGCAACGCCCATTGGTTTCGAATCGCGACGAGCAAACGACATCGTTAGAACCGTCTAAATATGTTGGTGCATTGCATCACGTATTTCTACAAACACAATTACTCCACGATTTCTATGACACACTTTTAAATCGCAAGCTCAAACTCCTTGGAACTGAGACTTGTCACACTATTCGAGATATGAGAAAATGTTTTCTAATGCTTTTATTTTCTTTCGAGAGAAGAAATATGAGATGGAAATTTGAAAATAATATACGAAGCGGTTTCTTTCAAAGAAATAACTGACACGAGGGTGGAAAAATTTTAAGATTTAAAAATAAAATCTCTTAAAAAATCGAACACTTTAAAAAAAAAAAGTTATTACACTCGAACTTCACAATATCGTCCTTCACAACATCCACTTGTTCGCAATATCATCCTATTTTCTTTCACAATAATAACCTGCATGGTTCTACAATCTCACCGATACCACTTCGCATGCGTTGCGCTCCGGGATCTGATTGGTTTCTATTGGCGCGCAGATTAAAGTGGTAAAAAATATTCTTTTTATTTTTTATTATAAATAATTGCATCTCAACTTATAAAAATGTCTCTTAGATGGAAATTAATTAATCTTGGTAAAAATAAATATTAATTAAATATATATTTTGTAAATAAAGAATATCGTATGTTACTCACTTGAATATG
>UCOH01012633.1:0-82885 GCA_900474275.1 Synergus japonicus
TATATTATACGTATATACTAAAATCAGTATAATTATATAAAATATATATATATATATATTTATTTATTTATATATAATAAAATTCACATATGAGTTTATTTTTCAAATATAAAAACAAATTGATTCCCGTAAACATATGTCGAAGAGTTTTGATGATTTAAAATTTTCCCGCCACACTAATCAATAATCTGGCGCGCAATTCAAATTTTGACACTGCTGCCGCTGCTGATTGGTTCTAGGATTGAACAAATTTTCCCATGATGCCTTGCGCATCCTTTTCTCCAATGATGAAACCGGACTGCTCTAGAGATCGACTGCCCGAAGCTGCCCGAAGCCGCCCGAAACCGAAGAGCAGAGCGGTTCTGGACTTCCGGTTGGTTCGAACTTCGGTCCACTTCGGTCTGGTTCGGTCGTGTTCGACTGTTCAGTCCAGTTTCGTGGTTCCGGTTCCGGGCTGTTCCGGGCTTCAGTTGACAAGTCCGGGTTTGTTTACTTGTTAAAAATGTCATAAATTCAACAATTAATCAATAGCAGTTGCTAAAAGAATGGATATTGTAATTCGGAATAATGAATTTATTAAGATACTAAAATGTCCAATATTCATCTTTGTTGTGTAAGCAAAACTCACAAAGTGTTTTAGGTGTTTTAGAAGAAAGAGCAGGTTATGTCCTCTGACATTTGCAATAACCACATATTCACAAGATAAATTTGCGTGGTTTTAATACTTTTCTATTAGTTATTATTTAATAATTATATTTAAAATGAGGCCCGGCGGAATATTTGTTATTCATGAGTTTGGAAAAAGAATGCGAAGATTGTTCGATGGCAATTATTCTTATCGAAAAATCCTTGTGCTCTTAATAATTTCTGGAGCAATTTTACTTTATCTTGGACCTCCATTCGCTCAGTGGCTTTTCTCGGGCAGTGGAAAACCAATAGAAGGTAATTAAGCTCTATAAAATAATATTCTATGGTTATAAATAAATTTGCGAAAATTTGAAACCAAAAACAGAATCATATCTTCCTAATAAATACCATTTTGTAATTAATTTTTGTTTTCACCGTCACTAGGTTAATTCAACGAATATCATTTACTTTCAAAGTAAATCGGAGTATTAATTTGTATTAATTTTTCTTTCAGCATTTGAAGATCACTGTATGAATGAGAGACTGGCAAGTTTTTATTTCGACATCGTGGATTACAATGCGAACGTTCTGCATGTTCCACCGGTAGAAACGGATCATCAATATTTACCTTATATCGGCAATGGCATCTATGGTATTCCCATTTTGCCTGAAGCTTGGCTTTACATAAAACACGGGAGAACCTTATCTTTGCCAGTGCATTGGCAGCCATTGATCTCGCCTGCTTTACCTGAAGGAAGCTCTTACAGAGAAGCTACAGTCACACATTATACCACAGGAATAGTTTACAAGTATCAGTGCCTTAGAGATGGTTATTTTATAGTCTCACAGTATTATGCGCACAGAAATTTAGATGGAATCCTGGTGCAAGATATAAAGGTTGCAAATCCTTCCGCACTCTCCCAAGAAATTGCCTTGAAGTCACAAACTTCGGCTCATTGGAGCGATTCTCACACTGAACCGCTCAAGTAATTAATTATTCAATTCTCATATAATTTTGACAAGGCTTAAATTATTTACACAAATTATTTATTAATTCTAATTTCTATTTAGGATTCAAGTTGACGGAACGGTTCACGAGTTCAGCTTGACTTCCGGATACGTACCATTACCTGATTCGAATAAAGTTATTGTAGTATCAATAGTTTACAAAGTCCCACCGAAAGTTCTTCAAGTTAAAGCGAGAAGTTCTTCCAGATACGAATTTATTTCCAGTATTCGTTACAGCGATGCTGTAACTTCTGAAAACTATCACGTTGAACGTGATTCGACTCAGAGAAAGGCGATAGATGTATGAAAAAGTCAATTTTATGGAAATTAAAATTTATTTACTATACTTAGAATAATTAAAAAAGTATTTGATTTTAATTTTTTTGATTTCAGGTTATGAAGAAAGCTTTAACACGTCAACAGCGAGGATTAAAAACTGATCATGTGAATCTGTGGCAGAGCTATTGGTATACAGGATTCAGAATTAGTGAATCTAAAGCAAAATATGCTATCAACGGACATAAGATCAATTCTACAATGTATTATGTTTTGTCACAAGTACCGAAAGGTATTGCTGATGTGGAAAAAACTGTTTCGAACAACGAGGGATGTTATAGAGGACATCATACCTTGTAAGCTTCAAAGATTATAGTATAAAATAATCTTCCAGGGAACATTACGTTGCCTGGAATACAATTGAAGGTCTGTTAATTAAAAATTATTCTTATTCCTTTAACAGAGACGCACCGAAGTTATGGAAGGAAACTTCAACTATAGATGCTGTGAATGAAATAGTTCATGCTTGGTTAATAACATTAGAAAAACAAGGCTGCCATCATCTCACTACCGGAAATCCTTCGGCAGTTCAACAAGCTATTGTCTTAAGTCTTGGAGGATTGAGATTCAGCAATCAGCATCTCGAATTCAATATCGATCCCCAGTATCTTCATCGAGATTATTTATTCAGGTAGGTTTCTAGTAATTAGCGGTTAGAAATTTAGAAGATAAATAAATTAAAAAATTTGTGTAAATAATCAATTTGAACAATTTTCAGACGAATAAGTTATGGAAATGTAACGCACCTCAATATCTCTGTTACTGTTAATGAGGATAATAGAGCAGTCTTGGGAGTCGCATTGGATCGCAGTGATAGCGTCTATTTTGCATGTGATGCTGGATGTCTTGATGATCCGGTTCCACTAAACCAATTGTATACAATTTTCCCGGTGAAATTGACGAAACCTTTGACTGCTATTCTGTATATTACATCAGATCATCAGCATATGCAAGATCTGCGAAATGCCCTTCACGTTCACACAATTGACGAAGGTAAGATTTTATTTATTTTTTTATGGTTATTCAGGATGTTTTAAAACCTGTTAACATGATTTTTTCTCAACAAGATTTTATCATATTTTAAAAATAAAAGTACATATAATAAATTCATCTTAAATTTTAGCACCTGCACATGATCACAATGTTTTGGCTTTACACAAACACGGCCATCAACTAGGAGGTTTACCCACATTCTTTTGGGTAACAATCGGCTTCTTGATACTTGTATTTCATCTCTTCCTTTGCAAACTAATGATCAGTGAATACCGAGGTCATCAAGATCGACAGAAGGTGCGATATAACAAACCTTAATTCGTATGCTATACGTGTAAATAATCCTATTAATATTAAGATGTATATATTATATTTTTACAAACAAGAATCCTATTTCATTATTGTCGGAATACTGGATTCACTAGAAAATAAGTTCACAAAATTTGTTTTCTCGACAACATTTATTATAGAATATATTAAAGTTGTAATAAATATAATATAAGGAAATAAGGAAATTCAAACATCAGTTAGGGTAAATCGAAGGTTACAACCGTTAATCTGTAATTAACTTATGACACTCGGCCGTTTCAAGAATTAAGCACTGTGAATATTCTCTGAACTCAACTTAACTATCAGTATCAAAAATGTTGTGAGTTACTGCATGAAAGATTAATTTATTTAATCATTCTTTGCTTTTTTGTGCTCTGATAATTGACTAAACGCATCTTACTTATGAAACTCTTAAAATTTCAGCGCTATTTTTTCAATTTAACATTCTACATTCTTCAAATTACCTTAAATCGAAAGTAATTTTGTCTTCCAAATTTTTCATTTCGTATGATTACTATGATTAATGTAAAATGAGTTCGAGTTAAACATACATATCATCAATCCATATTTACAAAAGAAAAGGAGACAAGTTTGTCTTTTCGAGGTCTACCTACTTCTAACTAATTCGAGTTTGAATTATAACTAAAAATCGACAACCACATTCTAATCATGAGTATCTAATTTTCGATCTCTAACTAACATTCGCATACAAAGATAATCGTACTTTAATAACAATTTTTGAAATGTTTATACATTCAATCATTCACTCAAGTTAAGTTTATTCTTCATATTTTACTAGATACAAATAAATATCCTGGTTTGGCCTCAACAGATATGCACTTGTTTTTAATGTGCATCTCCAGATAAATCCCATATTTATTTAATTCAATATTTTTTCCAATTTCCTTTGAAATATTATCAAAATTGCGAGATTAATCCAGAGATTAAATCTGTAACAGTTCGATGGCCTTTATGGTTTATTTACAATATAAAATAACGTACATTTTAAAATGAAAAGTATAAAATATTTACAATTGTATTTCTATATAATTTTATCATCTTCTATCGAGGCAATGAAAGGGAATTTAATAAAGTTCGTAATTTAAGGAATTTAAATAAAAATTAATTTACATAAGATAGTAATTTGCCTCGTGAATTTTATCCCTAACATCTAAAGCTTTTCCCATTTCTTTGAAATTGTTTTCAAACATTTAATTTTAATATTAATATTTACATGTTACGTTTATAAAACATTCGACTTAAATTAATAATAACAGCCTAAAAATTTCGATTTTATATATCACTTAATGTGACTAGATTATATTTTTTCATAACAGATAAGTTAACTCTTTTCCACATAAACTTGCATTTCTTACTGTAAGGTGTACTTTTTAACTTAGGGGTATTATGATTTAGAATACTTTGGTTTTTATTAATTTCTTAAATTTCTTACACTATAATTTTTAGTACAACACTGACTTTTATAATACTGTCAATAAGGTATGCATTTTTAGGATTGACGACCAAACTTTGATGTAAGTAACACTAACAATCAATGAAGCATTCGTAACAATTATATTATTTTATTTTAATCTCTTATATTATATCTATACGTCTCAAAATCATGAGGTTTCATATTTAGAAGCCTTTAAAGTAGTAAATATTATTGTTCACGGAAGTTTAGAGAAAAATGAAGGATTTTCTATAATAGAAACTTCAAATATCTGTCTAAAGTAATAAAGATGTATTTTGAAGAATGGAAGAAAGTTTGAATTTAAAAGAATGATTCTCTTTTGTTAAAAAATATTATTTGAATTTGAGTTTTTAATATCAGAGACTTCAATTAAAAAAGCTCTAGGTCTTTTTATTTATCTTTATCGATAATATTATTAAATCTATGCATTTTCTGCTTTACGCTCAAAATGCCTCTAATACTATTTCAGTTTCATCACCCATAGTCTTTCATTTTATTTACAAAGTAATTATACATAGTGTCTATTGAACAAACTTAATAATCGTGTCTTAAATAATAATAATAATAATAATCTCGAGAATGCGGCATTTCAAAAGTCTATATGCTTGTGGTGTACTTCCTAGTTAATTTTTTATTGTAGTTGTAATAGTATTAAATAATAAAGATTTTGATTGGCATAATATTTTATATTCATATTATTTTTTTTGTAAATTAATTTTGGACAAAATGTTAATTTGGAATTAAAAGCAAAAACTAATAATAAGCAAATTGTCTTAGTACGTATTTACATAATGGAAATTTTTGTACGATTGATTGTGGGTAATCGATCTCTTCTTGTTTGTCGATTACTCTATAATTAACCATACAATGCAATTAATTATTAAAGTTATTAATATTTGATTTAACTTGTATGTACATTTTTTTCTTATGTATACATAAAGTTTACAATATAGTTAATTTTAAAAAATCATTCATTTTCAATTCCTCTGACTTTGAATGTTCTAATGTTGAGATTAAACGAAAAATTTGTTGTCAAACCTTTTATGGGACTTAAACTGTGGACTTATCTAGCAATTCTTTTCGTGCCGCAAGTTGATAACTTTTAATAATTATTTTATTACGCGTAGGCAACAAGAACGTAGAAAACGAACACTGATAGATCTATTATTTTACAGTTCCTCCCGCACATTTATGTTATTAAGTGATTAGCATCAAACTATTTTTCAGTATTTATATTTTTTGAGTCTTTTGACTTAACTTTGAATTATTTGGCAGGAAATAAGTGTTTATAAAATGGCAAGCGTCCTTTTTTGAATCCCCGATTATATTTATTAATTTTCGATTAAAATAAACGAAGACAAAATATATATCTAATCATATTAGTATTTATTTGAAACGTAAAATATCAATAATCGGGGATAAAAAATTGGTATATTTTTGCAATAAGAGTATTGCTCACGGTTCACGTGTTTTCGTAACTATTATGATATGAACTTCTATTACGAAAAATGTTACTGGATTTATTTCGCTGAGTATATTTGGCAAAGTGATCAAATTTTTTAACGAATTTTAATACAAAAACTGTACAAAATTGCAGTCTATGCATTTAAAAAGCCGACGGGAGACAAATTCTCCAGATACGTGAAGATTTAAAATTCAATGCGTCCTCGATTTTTCTTTTTTAATATGATTTTTTTAATTTTAATATTCTCTTTCCTTATATTTATTCACTCAATACTTGAAAATTGTGAAATTAATAAGAAATTGTTTTTCTGGAATTTAAGAAAACAAATTACGGAATGTACCATCTCATGTTTAACATGAAACGAAACTTTTGCGCAAACCCTCAGGCAGTCTCCAAATCATAATAAAGTAGCTTTTGATGAAATTGAATCGATATTAGGTACATATATATTTACGTAGGAAATCTATTTTGAATTGATCAACTGGAATACAACAGATTCACCAATTCATATATCTCTTTAAATTTAATACCATTAATTAATACTGCCTGATTTTACTGGACAAATCTCATAACAGTTCTCAAGTTTCCGATATTTTGATTTCAAGTGTCATATTTACTAAAAATTACTTATTCTCAAAATTATTAATTGTATTTCTTTTTTCAACATGAAAATGTATAAACTGCTGCAAAATGCTTAAATAGCTTTTATTGAAATCAGTTTGCAATCAGAAACTTTTATACCGTAATTTAAAATTATTCAAATTGATATGTTTCTTTAAAATTTATTTTAAAAGCTTTCAAATCACTGCGAACTTTTCAACCTTTTAAATTGAATTTGCTGAATTTTGAACTGTTATCATTCTTCTGATTATTATAAATTTGTGTACAAAATCAAGTGATTGCACAGTTCTAAAATAGAATTTTCAGTAAATTTAATAGTTTTTTAATACAAATAAGAATGTAAAAAAATTTTTAAAGTAGAAAAAGTATAAGGTAGTTGAAAGCCTGAGTGGTTTATTAATGTAAATAATCGAAGTAACTAAATAGGACTATTTGGGAAAATTGATACATTAGAATATATATTTTGCCTTATTTCATTAAATGTTGACCTTTGGCCTGCAAAGTAGAGATGAGAGTTTTGGTAAATATTTTTTTTTGATCGTGGGAACGTTTTTGTGCGAAATAGGAGTGTATTTGTTGTGTCGACTATATAGAGATGTGGAAGATGCACCACTCATTCACTCAATATTGGATTTCTGTGGATATCGATACTAGTTTATGAATCAAGTTACGTATTGATTTCTTCTATCTGACGTCAAACATTTCTTTACTCACTTTGGAAATTCCGAGTTTACTAAAAATACTAAAGTAATTAGATATCTTCCTCCTCGAGAAAAATTTGATATCTTTAGTAAAATATTTTAACTAGCCTCAGGCACTAGTTAAAAGTATTTTAAAAACTAAAGTATTAGTAAACTCTAGCAGAAAAGTTTATTAATATATTTGAGACAATACAGATATAAGATTCTAAATAACTTCTTAAAATCATAAATAATTTCTTAAGATCTGCACCAAATTCAAAATTTTGTTTTAAGGAAGGTGGAAGACTTACTTCAACGCATATAAACTTATTCAATATTCATCTTAGTTTCAGCCTCTTGTTTCATAATAACACATAAAGTACATTTCAGTTTTGAAACTTACTTCAATATTTTGGCACGCGAGAGATCTTTGCTTATATGAGCATTTTATATAGAACGCAACATCTGAGAAAAAGATATTGACATTAATAAAAAAAAAACAAAAGTTGGAATTATTAAGGTTTTGTACAATTTTTAAGGAGTAATCAATACCTCAATTGTGTCAATAAATTTTGTCCATATGAGAGAACAAGGGAAATGCAATGACTCTGGGAAATCAAAGCTGCGTATTGGAAAAAGCAGTTTTTGTTCAGCTCCGTGTCCAACATTTTTGATAAAAAAACATTTTAAAAACGGAAGAGATTCGTAGAGAGTCTTTTGAATAGGGACTAGATAAAACCTATTGTGGGATTAATAACTTCGCTTCAGAACTTCAAGAATGATTTATCAAGCGAATCGGAAGAAATGTATGAAATCTTTTTAAATTGGTGTTTCGTTTGAAAAAATGTGATATTGCTATAAAAACTTTTTTCTTTTAAATTTTTAGTAGAAATATTAATTTCGCTATCGAAATCAAAGTTTTGTAATTTTCAAAAGTTCTTTTAAAGTTGATTCAGTTTTACAACTTCTCTTCAACATTCTTGTTTTACAACTTTGAATTGTGCAATCGCTTAATTTACGATTCTTTATGCACGACTTTTTAAAATTCTACGAGGTGAAGATTAAACCAGTCTTCGAAGACTTGGTAAAAAGATCTCAGGGCTTCGATGTGAAAATGAGTTATTTAGCACGTTTGTTACAATGTCGGAAGAAGTTCGTGATTGGAATTCCCTGAGAGCTGGTACTTCACTAATCAGACGTCCGATAATAGTTGGTCTTTCTCGAATGTCTTATTGCGAGGAAATTTCAGAGAAGGTTGGAGACGCACTATGTAGTATTTGATCCTCCGAAGGATAGTTTATCGGGGGAGATTTTGAGGCCACTTTTTCTGAAATACTGAGAATAATTTCCATATCTACGTTCTCCATAGATTCTGCAGCCTGAAAAACAATTTTATGCTTTTTTAATTAGATGATCTGTATAGAATATTTATATCTTAATTATAGTAGTATAAGTTTGCTTCTCAATAATTGAACAGAGTAATGATTAGAGTTTAGAGAAAAGGATTTGGGAATTATTATTACAAGTTTAGACATTGTTTTTACGCACTATTATATACCTATAGTTTAATTTAGGAAGAATTACAATATAAACAGAATGCTTAGTATATATAATAAGAAAATACCTGTTATGAAAACACATTTCAAATAAAATTCCTTGCAAGAAAATCAGGAAGTGAAAACGGAAAAGAAAAAAGGAAAAAGGAAGCTTACCGACATGGAGTTGGTGAAAGACCCGTTTCTGTATTCAGTAAGATCCTGATTGGACCTAAGAGTGTGGGTGGCTGGGCTGGATGGATCTGTGAGCTCAGGAAGCTCAGGCACGGTGGAGAGTTTGCACTCGTTGTCCTCATCACTGGTCTTTTTTGCCTCATACACCTCCTTCTCGACCTTCTGCATCGAATTTCGTGAGGTTTCGGACCCTTCGGTGCTAGTGGCACGATGCTCTGGACAGGGAGGGAGATGTATGAGGGCGACCTAGCTAAGGGAGGTTTCCTCCACTGAAGGGCTTGCGGCTAGGCTCCGTTGTGGCTCACCATTCGCATGCTTCGGTTCACCTCCACTGCGTGAACCTACTCGTGGTAATGTCGGAGGTGGGCTACTTCTGGAACCTGACGTTACACTCAGCATTGTCTGACTTCGAGCTGCTGCAAACCGCATACTATACCCTGGACGCTGGGTACCCTGAGTACCACTTGTCTAGAATTAAAAAGGGAACAAGGTTTTATGACAATATGTGTCATTATATAAAAGAGGGTGTGTAATAAATTCTACCCACGAAATTCCCGGACGATTCCCGAATTTTTTCCGCGTATAAATATATAAATTCCTTCTTCCTAGATATAGAATCATCATACAATTGAAATAATAGCTACATGTTTACAAATCATATAATATTAATAAACTTATATCTTTTATTTTTTAAATTAATTTATTATTATTATTTAGTTTTCAATAGTATTTCTTACTATTGGCATTCATTAACTCTTAATTGAAACGAAGTTTCCACTTCATTAACTTCTTGGAAGGAGGGATATAGAAAGTTTCGGAAATTAACGAAGTCAAACCGAGTTTACCCGATTTTCACCTGAATGACAAAGTGTAAACAATCCTCTCGGATCCTATCCTTGAGGTCTATCTCGAAACAAAAACTCGTCAAGTACACAAAATTACTAGTGATTACTAATAGAGAGGAAAACTGTGTTCTTCTCGGCTACTCGACGTTCAGATAATTATTTTGTTCTGAAAGTAAATAAAAAGGTGAAATAATATGATTGGGGTAAGTATTTTTATTAATTAATATTATGAGATGTAATAAAACGAATAAGAGTGTTCTTAATTTATTGAAATTGAATTCATAAAATGAGAGTAACCCAACATGCCAAGTTATTAAGCTTCTAATCAAATTCTGTTATTCGTATCAGAAATGTGTTCGAAGTGAACATAATTCTGGAAATTATTCATCATTAACGTGGTATTTTTAGAATATTGAATTTTAAAGAATCTTAAATGGTTCGTTGATATAACATATATATGTTTGTAGAGGATGCTCTCTTTGTGTTGAATGCAAGTAAATACTCAACACTAATTTCACCTATATTTCTAAATTTAGGTCGCGAACTATGAGTACAATTTGTAGGGTCATTAAAAAACCTTTATCTAAAAAATAAGGAGAAGGTAAAATAAAAAGTAGAGTTCAATGAATAAACTATTTTTAGAATATTTTACTGACAATTAAATTGGATCTCCTAGAAATCTAGATCACGAAAACAAGAGATAAATAATCGGTATATGATAATTGAAAATAAAGACCTAGGAATTTACAATTTTAATTAAACGTAATTTGAAATTGCCGTTGAAATAACTGAAATACAATAGATATTTTTATTATGTTTTAGTTACTGCAAGATATCATCCTAGTTTGCAATCTTTGTGACTCTGAAGTTCGCGTGGTTGGATTAAAAATGCACACTGACAAATGCCAGCCCAAGGAAGTAATCAGAGATGAAAATGGAATCACACAGTACGAAAATTTCAAAAAGACCAAAAAGGTCAAGAAGGTCCAGAATGTGCAGAAGATCGAGAAAGTCAAAAAGGTAGATAAGGTAAAAAAGGTGAAAAAGACCAAAAACTTAAAATCTGTCGAAAAGATAGAAACAGTGGAAGAGGTAGAAAAGATAGAGAAGATGGAAAAGGTCGAAGATATAAAAATGGTCGAAAAGATAGAAACAGTGGAAGAGGTAGAAAAGATAGAGAAGATGGAAAAGGTCGAAGATATAAAAATGGTCGAAAAGATAGAAACAGTGGAAGAGGTAGAAAAGATAGGGAAGATGGAAAAGGTCGAAGACATAAAAACGGTTGAAAAAAGAGAAACAGTGGAAGAAGTAGGAAAGATAGAGAAGGCGGAAAAGGTCGAAGATGTAAAAGCGATCGAAAAGGTGGAAGCAGTGAAAAACATAGAAAAGGTAGAAGCGATCGAAAAGGTCGAGACAGTCGAAAGTGAAGAAGAAATCGAAGACGAAATCAGAGAAGACAATAAGGCGATCGCAAGCGGAAGAATTGCTTTTTTATTAGAATATGCAGAAAAATTCAGGAAACAAAGAATGGAAAAGTTAGCAAAGAAATCTACAGGTCATTAGAATTGGTTTAAGAAACTAAAAGAAAGTTTTCAGTTTTTTCTGAAAAAAAAAATATTTATTTTATTCATTAACGCATTTTTATTTTCTTTACGTTTAGAATTTCTTTTCTTATTTTTGTGATCTTGAAATATCGAAATGTTACTCTCGATATTTTCTGATGAAGATTCCTAATAAGTTTTTTCACCAAGAATTTTGTTACCAAATATAATCGACCAATAGATGATAAGAAATAAATAAATCTTCTAAGTAATAATTTAAAAATGATTTCTTCTTTATATCCAATTTTCAACAAATTTTTGAAGGTATATTTCCCACGAATAACAAAAAATAAATTTTTCAAACTTTATTTCAGAAAAAAGTTAATTTCAAAATTATGTCGTACCTATTTAAAAGCTGTATTGAGTAAAAAACGGGTTGGTCGAAACTTTCCTATTCCCTGTAAAATTTATTCTCAGCTCAATGCTTCAAGTTATGTTCTCGCTAAACTGCAGGTGTGTATAGGAAATTCGTGGGATTTATATTACATATTCAAGTTTATACCCAATGGTATGGAGACGATCTAGGATTTATATTCTCTTCCAGATATTCCGAACTGTCCCGATCTATATCATTTATTCAAATTCAACAGATTCCCTTTTTCTAGATCTGCTTTATACGACCCTTTTATTCAATCTGAATGATTACATATTTTTAATATTATACCTTTTATGTCAGCCCGTTTCATAGTTGGGGAAAACTAAATTTCTTTATTTGATATTTCCCAAAGATTTGTGATAGGTGTCAAATCCGAGAGATAAATAACGCAGTAACGCTCAATTTCAATACACCACGAAAATACATTGAGATTATAAAGGGTGAGAGATCGTAAAAAAGTAATCTACAAGACGTCACATTTGAAGTTTTAATGCAACTCTGTGTGCTTGACGTGAATCAACTTCGGGCTGCCCTCGAGGGAAAATAGACTGAAAAAGAACAACTAAAAATTCCTGTAAAGTATGAAAAAAAACTTACATGGGGTTGTCCGGACCTAACATTCTTGGAAGGCTGGAAGAGAACTAGGTATACTTTTGGAGATAAGAGGCAGCCTAGGGCTACTGTCGCTGAAATGTTGATGCACATACACATACTCGCTATTTGAATCTAAAAACAGACAAAAAATTTTCATCACTTAAATATCAGGAAGTAGTTCAGTGAAAAGAAGCGACTTTCATTTTGAAAAAAGGTCTCATGATATAAAATGTCATGAAATGTATATAAATATAAGTAAACCTTGTAGTCGTTGTTGGTGCCGAAATAAATCGGGACGAAAGCCAACCAGACGATACAAGTGGAATACATAGTGAATCCGATGTACTTGGCCTCGTTAAAGTTTTCCGGGATTTTCCTTGTCTTGAAGGCATACAAGGTGCACATGAGGATGAGAAACATGTTGTAGACAAGAGACATCATGAGTGAAAAAGTTGATACTCTGCAGGTCAGGACTGCCGTTAAGGGATAAGGGTGAATCTCCTTTGTGTCCGGTGGTTCGATTATCAGCCAAAATATAGCACCAACCAGCTGAACTGCAGTGAGCCCTGTACAGACGGGAGTTACATAATTCGAAGCTCTCCATTCATTTGAATATTTTCTCTCATATTTCCCGCAAGAGTTTCCTACCAACTTCGCATCTTCATTATTGATTCAATTCCATGTAAAAGCTTAATTTTTATGTATAATAATATAACTTCAGAAATTAAATTATAAATAAGTAATTGATAATTATTAAATTGATTGATATTTATTAAATATGTATTAAAAGCAATGACAAAGTTGAAACTCACCGATAGTGATAGCCACCTGGCTCTTGGGGGATGTGAAGGAAGGTCTCTTCATTCTACGACCTTCATTAAAGATCCTAGAAATCCTGTTCGTTTTTGTTAGAATTGCACTGTAGCAGATGCTCAAACACAGGCCGAGTCCTATTCGCAAATAGGTGCAATTCCAGAAAGTTGGTTTGCTCAGAATTACGAAGCTCATTCCATAGCAGGAGAGGATACCCACCAAAAGCACATAACATAGTTCACGACCAGAAGCCATGATTACTGGAGTTCTGTTGTACCTGTTAGCGACAGTAATTATAATCCAAGGCTATTAACGCGTTGCTTTAACTAGCTTTACTATATAGTTGGGCTTGTTTTTCTGACACCTCATATTTTATAGACATCGTCTCAGGAAAACTAAGATTCTAATTAAAAATAGAATCCTGTATATCTTTAAGAATCGTAAAAAAAGTTTTTAATTCGAAAATTGGATTTTCTTCTTCATTATACTAATAAATTAAATATCTTAAGGGAGAGTTTTGAGTACTATCTTGAAAGCTTAAAGATAAAGCTTAAATATCATAACTGTTCGTACACGTAGGCTAATAGTCTGACCCTTCTTCTCATTTTAGGAGATAATTGCCTTAATTGACCTACGTCAATTGAGTGTCACGTTTCACTATGAATCTTTAATTACAACTTATACTCTCGAGAAAAGTAATACTTAAGATTTAATTTATTTTTGCAATAATCGTAGCCCCTTCTGAAGCTTGCAATGAAATTTACAATTAAAATTATTTAGGTCAATATTATTTTTTCAAGAAAGTGGCGCTGACCTAAAAAGAAAAGAAGTCTATTTTTGTTTTACTTTGTAAAAACATTCAAATGTAGTTTCTCGATAAAATATTTAAAGAGAGAAGATGCTTAGATTGGATTAAACTCGAAAATGAACTGACGGTTCAGAAAATAGGGTTCGGAATTGTTTGAATTTAAATTTTTAAGAAAGTTAAATTACCGGATGAAAACAGCAGTAGTAAAGAGAGTGCTGAAGATTCCAATGGAAGCATATGCGAGAGGCACTATGGCCCAAGGGCTGGTCCAGGGAATAACTTCAGGAGTGAGTTTTATACAACTTGTTTTATTTTCATTAGGAGCATAACCATCGGCACATCTCTGACACGAGTCGTTGAAAACATAAGCCTCCTGCGGGCACTGAACACAACTCCAGCAACAGGCTTCCTGAAACGGAAAACAGAATTCCAGAATTAACTTCAAATCAGAATTCAACATTAAATTGTTGATTGCTAATTAGACTGTGAATTAGGTACAGAATATGGCCCTTTCGGATGCCATATTTTAATATCATTGGACGAATTAAAATTTTTAAAAAGATATCTTCAACTTCTTATTAAAAGAGCTTATTAAACAGAAAAAATGTTTCAGAAAGCACTTGAAAATAACGAAAAAGTTACGAATGATAATTTTCTAAAGTTACACTGCAAAAAATAAGTAAGTGGGTCAATTACAGGTCTTGACATTTCTCAAATATTAAAAATTAAATCAAGGTAAACAATTCTTATTTCTCTCATTAAGAAAATCTCTCTACTGATTTTAATGAGCTGGAAAATGAGTTTTTTTTTTGTTTTGCGCCGAAGTTTCGGTGGAAAACAACTTTTATTCGGTCTTACGATCGATTTTCAGAAAAATCATATAACTTCTTTCTACACATCCGTTACATTTCCTGTATCAAGATTTTTCTCTCTAGTTCCATTTTCGAGCGAGATTTTCAACTTTTTAATGCAAATACATATACATATATAATATATACCTCTCCAGATATACACTTATATCCATATAGTATAAGTAAGAAGAGAAAAGAGAGAAGAAGGACTCGAGGGAGCGACTTGCTCCTCTGAAAATAGATCCAAGAAGAAGTTTGTATGCCCAAGTAGGGAATACAGGAATAGTAAAAAAAGATCGGGATTTCAACATCATCACCTCGAAGGAATCCTTGCGATTATCGGAAACGCAGCGCAATAGTCCTTTTTAAATCGAGTGACATGCAGAGCTCACTTTTGTCGAGTAATGGTGAATGGGTATAAAATGTTCGGTCCGATCACTGAATGAGAGGTTTCCTGTGGCTTTTACCAATGTAAGTAAAGGAGAGACGACATTGCTTCCTTGACCATTTTTTAAGGTAATGTTCAATTCAATGAAAGGTTCCCCAAGCTTTTAATACCGAAGAGGAAATTATTTATTATCGATTAAATTATTTCTCTTTTTATACAAAAAAAAAAAATGTTTCTAATGTTTGAAATAAAGCTAGGAATTTCGAATTAATTTTTCTTATGTTATATACAATATTTTTATGTGTATTCTATATTCAAAATAAGATATGATTTTGCTGACTGCCAAAGGATTGCTTCTTAGCTTTGCAGACAACATTCTAAATTCGAAAAGTCCTCCTTCGAGAAATCTTCTTCGATGAACTGTCATCGTCTTGTATCGGGAATGTCGCTTCTATTCCGAGGCTTTATCGAGACCAACGATATTAAAGTAAATTGGAAAGATAAAAAAAGGAGAGCATTCCCCCCTCAAGCTGTGTATGAGTGTTCCTATCGCTTTCTGAAATATCCTTCGAGTTTAGTAAGAAACTTTTGAAAAATAGTTTTTCGAAGGAGAAATTAATTAATAAAAGGATTATTGATGGCACTCATAAATTATTTAAAAACACCAGCCCATTTTTTATAGTGCTCTTATAAATGCACATTTCCTGAAAGAGCAGAAAAATGCTGTTATAATATACTTTGATTATAAGAGGGTAATTACTGGGAGGTTTTGATGTGCCTAAAAGTTTCCTACTAGTTCGTCGATTGACGAGAACGTGATTCTATAGTCATATATAGACCATACATTCATCCTAACACACGATACCTATGCTATGTGCTCTGTGCTAGGAATGTGGTTCTCACAAATTGATGCAATTTACTTCCTTTCATCCACAAACCATATGGGTCCTTCTATATGTAGGTCCTAGGAGATAGAATTGAAATAAAAGTCCAAACTGAAAGAAACGAATTTCATAAAAGAATTTGCGGAACACACTAAAAGGTTGTTACATTTTGATTTGTCATTTATTTAATGGAATTTCAATCAACTAAATGTATTTTAAACGCTTGTGAGAGTTATCAATCAATATTTTCCTTGATATATTAATTTTGTTTGGGATGAAAAGTACAGAATTTCTATCGACTTGCTTGGAAATAGAAATTTACTGAAACTGAATTTTACTTCCTGTTCTCACCCTGAGCAAACTGTAAATCGACAGTCGTTAAAGTTGAACGAACTACTTGAACAACTATTCTCCAACTCGGACGCAAACCACCAAAGGGAAGCAAGGCTACATTTGAAACACAAACAATAACTTTGATTATTGCGGTTTGAATGTAACTCGAATATACCGCACCCCAACGTTATGACTTATCAAGAATCCGGCGCATAATTACCCTCAAAATTATGCTACAAAAGTAGTTCTATTTTCTGCTTTATGTGAGAGATTAATTTTAAATTGAACGTTTTACACAAACATTTGGTATAGCACATTTTGTTTCCTTTTATCTTCATCGAGTTAAATGACAATAAACAGATTTTCAATTAAAAATAAAAAAAAAATCGTGTACAATTTGGGAACTTTTAGTTAAATCGTTTGTGTCAATGAAGGGGTTAATAGTATTTTATTCAGTAGTAACCAACATTCATGTTCTCGTAACCCAAATAATGCACAGTACTTCCATTATTTATTGAAGCGACAGAATGACGCCATTCTAAAATTGAGTACTGAGCATAAACTGCCGTTCACAGAAAACATTGCTGGAAATACGATTTTCGATTTAACATTTAAAATGATAATAAATTGCGTTATCTAAGGCGTATTAATTATATAAAATTATAATAAAAACTTCACTTTTCATACAAAAGGAAATAAACGAAGAAAGAGAATTAATTATATTATCAACGAAAAGGACTCTTTTACTTTTAATTGTCAACTATAAGGGAGAAACTACTGCTTTAATATTTAAATCGCTTCTCTTGATTTTAAGCTTTCCATAAATTCAGTTCATTTCAAAGTTTTAAACATTTTCGCAAAGGTTGCCTCTCTATTGGATTATCTGAAAACGAAGCTTGAAAAACTATCCTAATAAATTTACAAGTTTAACTTCCAGCGGTAGACTGTGTATATTTCTTCTGTGGTTTGTTGAATATTTCACCTCTTCCTCAATACGAGGCAATCGATTGGTTTCGTCTCTTTCGTAAATAAGAAAGCAAAAGTCGTGATTTCGCGCGTGTTTCGGTAGGAGTGGATAACGAAGGAGGAAAGAACTTGCTAAATTTATGGGGTCATTTCACCTGGCAAACGACTCTGATACCTCTTTCTACCTCTGCATTTACACAAGCTCCACGATTACCCGCCAGTTATCGCAAGTACTGTGCTATAAAATGCACATAACTCTAGAACGAAAGCAGGAGATCTAACCATTAGTATTGTCTGGAAGAACCAAAGGATTTTTACTGTACTTGATCTTGAATTAATTAAATGTATGGTATATGATACAGATTCGAAAATGCGAAAGGATAATTTATAATCTACTTGCAGACTAGACACCCTGTTTAAGTAATTCTTTCAACTTAAAGGTATTTACTCAAAATAGAATGGATTATTTTTTTTCTGCAGAAAAACTAAAATACTAAAAAGATTTTAAGTTACTGAAAAATGCGTTACACTCACCTGAAAATTGCGAACGTGTCCCAAGGGACAATCATCGCTGCAGGTACTTCGCGGAATGTGAAGCTCTCCAGCTCCAGACATCCATTGAGTCATATTGACATCGAAGTCCAATCTACATATTAATATTTAAAGCTCGTATAAGTATTCCATTTTTCTGTTTTCAATCAAGATGCATATTAAATTGATTCTATTTTGCATACTTCTTTAGATTATCAAGAAAATACATATTAACTACTACAATTTTCTTCAAATAAAATAAGTCTTTTCTCTTGTAATAAAAACATGGATAGAAAAATAAAATAAATTTCAAAATATATTATCATAATGTGAAAATAACAATAGCCTATACTTATCTAGATTCTATATACTAATTCTATACATATATCCATTTGATTCAAATAAATATTTCGAATATATTCAAAATTGAATAATTTGATTATTTTTCATAAAACTTAATTTGAAACAGATATTATGTTCACCTGTTATGTGGAGTGACAAAAGAATCTTTTCCACTGCTCGCATTTTTATGTTCTGTTTTTTTCATTGAAGGTATACTGAAAGAAAACCTGGAATATTTTGTTTTGTTGAATGTAATTATGTTTAGCATGTAATTATTTATTTCAGAAGTTGAACATTTTTTAGAAACTGCAACTTCACGTTTGTATGTATGCAATGGAAAATTTTTATCAATATAACATAGCTCACAAATTTATTTTTATTAACGAGTAAAAGAATAACATAATAATAAAGCTTAGAATGAAATGAAAGAAATCAACCTAAAATAATAAAAAATATTGATCTGGAAGAATAGTTTGCAAATAAGTAAAATAAAACAATAGTTTTTTGGAAAGAAAATAAATTGCAGATTCTAAAAATTCTAATAAGGGTTATAAAACATGGAAATAAATATAGGTACTTATTTTTAGTAAAAATTTTTAACTTACACTTCTTTCCATGTACCAATGAGAGTGTAATTGAAACGCCCATCTTCGCTTCGTTGATACTGATAAATGTTGTAAAATCCGTAGGCATCCCCATCAGCATTGAATCTAATTTCTGTTCCCTGTCGGCCTGAAATAAAGATAAAAAATAGCTACAATGAAACAGAATTGTTGGTGAAATTTAGATTACTTCAGGATCGAAAATTTAGGTAGCCCTAGCAATTGAATCATTCGCTCTATTTACGCAGTACAATTCTGTCTTTTTGAACCTCTGATAAATCAGAGATCAATTTCCCTTTTTATATTATTAAAAAAAAAAACAACTCCACCCAAATAAAGTAGATATAATATAGATATATAGATAAAATCGAATTTTACTTAAACTAGTTTTTATAAACAATACAAATATATTCAAACGATCGGGGTAGCAGGTGCGTTAAAGAAAAAAATGTTCTTGCTTGAGGTGACGGTTTTCCATTTTCAACGAAGAAAAAAACATTGAGTCATAAATAGAAGCATAAAAATATATGGCAGTTACGAGAAGCATAATAAAAATGTATCAAACTCGATTTTTTAGAAAAGGACAATTTATTCTCAAGAAAAACGATGGAAGGATTTTGAATTCAAGAAATTCAATTCGATTATTATAATAGGAAAAAAGCCATTTGATACTTTTTTTTCGATTTAGGAAATAGAATCACAAGAAATAAAAAAATTTTATTTACAAACGTTACAAATAGATCATCTATAACCACCTAATATGAATTAATTGCAACCTGAGAAAGCAATCTTACGATTTTATGGATGAGAATATTAAAAAGTTGGGTTCGTAAAATTACTCTATCTCCAGGAAACTGCTTGTTCGAAACTTTAATTATTCGTTTGTAATAAAAGAAGCTGAAAGTTCGAAATAAATGTTGAAAATGCAATTGGATCTTCCATTAGTCGTTCTATAAAATTAAATGCTGTCTAGTCGTTAAAAAACAATCGCAATTTATTTTTAAAGTATCCTATTGAATAGTATACTTTTCTGAGTAAATTTAAATCAAATTAAATTAAATTAAATTAAATTAAATTAAATTAAATTTAAAAAATAATAAAGCACATCGTGAAAGAGCAGTTGATACTTTTTACCTTTATTTTCTTCAATCTGCTTTGTGCTTTAGTATTCTACTTTCATATTTAATTAAAGCTCGAAGTAAATTGTATAACTGCAAAAAGAATGTCGTGGTCGGATTCTCCATATGTCGAGCAAAAAATTCAATTATATGAAACACTATGCATAATAATGAAAAGTATTGCACATGAAATTTCCTATTTTCTATATGCTTGTTATCGTGAAATCTAACGTGCGATGTTTAGTGACAAAAAGTTGGCAATTAGATTATATAAGGCTATTTTTAATTAAATTACGTGGATAATCTTGATTAAAAAAGAAACCCTTTCTGGTTGATTCCGCAAACTGTTACGGTCTAATTGATCGTGCAATTCATTTACTTGAGGTAAATAGAGTTCTGTTTTCAGTGGATAAAGCTGGGTGTCGATTACGTAATCGACACTCAGAAAACAATATCGTTCAGATAAAATCCTTTTTAAATAATCCGCTTAATAAAAGTAATTTAAAGTAGTAGATACGCTAGCAGGGTGTCTACTAAATTTTTCCCACGAAATTTCTGAATTTTAATAAATTTCAAGGGAATTTAAGTAATTGTAAACGATTTAGAAAATTTGAAAGAATTTTAGGAGATTTCAAATAGATTTCAAGTGATATTAAAGGATTAAGGAATTTTAACGAATTTTTCAGTTTTATAAAATTTAAAGGATTCTAAACATATTTCTGCTGTAAGAATGTATCCATGAAAATTTATTTCAATGAAGTAAATCAACGAAAGTTACCCTACTTGTGTACTGCACTCATAGTAGCGATTTATTATTGACGCAAAAGTTACAAAGTGATTAAAATAAACTTCACAACCACAGGGAATGACAGGCGAATAATTGAACAAATCTTAGTCTAATGTAATGAGGGAGGAGTGAAAGTATAGTAGGCACAAGATAGATATTAATATTATTAATACAATATCGTAACAGACGTAATTTTTCTTTGTCTCTGACTTGACAGAGAAACATCCTGAGGGATGTAAAACATTGAAAGAATAAATGCATTTGCGAAACGAATAGAAGAGCAAGTTGTAAGGCGGCAAAGTACATAATAAATAACGTTACGTTGTTATGCTTCGACAATAAAGGCATTCTTTGGTGTGCAGAAACGAACGATCGATTGACCATAAATATTGTCGTCATTTTTCTTCTCAAAATCGATCATTTTTCTCCTCAAGTGTGAGATGGCAAATAATAACGCGTCGACGGGTCTTTTCTACTGGGAAAATCACTATTCTCCAATAGCTCTGCCGAAGATTCCACGAGTCAGCAGTACGAATAATCTTGGCCTTTTGCGTTTGCCATAAATGCCATACTCACCCTTCAAAATAAACGAAGCTCAAACTTCCCGAGGGTGCGACGATTATAACCGAGAAACGTGGGGTGTGTACGAACCGATAGGATAAGTAGGGCAAACCAGGAGCTTATTATGAATTTTGTTGCATCAAATTACATATAATATCCCTTTTTATTGATTTCGTAAGTTTATTGAATTCGAGTGAAGGAAACTGCTTGGGGTTCAAACATAACACCAAATTTATTGCTTATTTTTTTCTCGAAAAAAGATCGAGAAAGAAGAAATGGAAAAAGGAGATGAAATAGGATAACTTATGCAATACGACATTTGTCCTAAAGCTTTTAAACGAGATTTTGTTGAGATATTAAGAATAACAAGTGTGTATAAGGCTTTTTTCTATTTCAACGCTAGTGCTTAAATATTACATATAAATACACCCCTCGCATAGTGCATTCTACGATAAATTATTATTCAATAGAGCCGTGTCATCTTTTTAAAGTTTCACTGATATATTTAGTCTTGTTTCTCCATTAGCTAAGTGTTTATTTTTAATATAGTAAAGTTTTTTTTTTATTTTAAACTCCCATTATGAGTAAGTCTGTATTTTTGTTGCTGAAAGTGTTATGTTATAATATATTATATTTTTTGATTCCTATAATGTTTAATTGTCCACATAAATCAGAAAGCACATAGTAGATGTGTCTGTCTACTCTGAAATCATGAGTCTGTGGTTACTCTAGGTAATTTATAGCTACGAACTAGAATCTCTCTTGTTCTCTAGGATTGGGTCTTGAGTACTAAATTCCACTTCATTAAACAAACTTATAATATATCCTATAACTTAATTAATTATTATGTATCATATTCACCGCAACTAAATAATATACGTTTAAGAAAAATTAATTTCATATTGATTTTCAACTTGAAGTTCCTTAAAATCACTAAAAATAAGTTAGAATCACTTTCAGTGACTACAGAAATTTCAGAATAATTCACTTCAATATTGTTTTCAAGCTCCTGACATATCTGAAGTCATTTGAATTCATATAAAATCATATGAATTCATTTGAAGTCACTAGAAATCGCTGGAATTTTCTTAGAATTTCCTGAAATCATTGAAATTTTTTGAAATCATTGCAATATTCTGAAATATTTTGAAATAAGAAGTAGGAATATAATCAATCGAAGAAGTTGTAAATTCCTTGGGATAGTCTACAAATTCGATTCTATTTATAGAAGAGAAAGTTATTTTTTGAAAAATTTATGACAACTCTCCATCAATAAACCAATATAGAGAGAGGACATGTTTGCTAGAGCAAAAGTGCTTTGCTCTGTTTACTTTCCATGAAATTAGAGTTCGGCGAAGGTAAGTGGTAATATTTACAAAGTCAATATTTAATGGTATTGAGAGTTCTCTTTCTAGGTAAGGCAAGTACAATATTGACGATAGAGTACACTTGCTTGGAGAGAAGTCAGTTCTGGTAGTAACTTGTGTTTAAACATTGATCAAGTTGGGGTATCATTAATGAATACTGAAAGAAGAGTACGAAATTAACGAACTTTTCCTTTCTTCGAAATGATGTTGCATTTTTTATGCGAGAACAAAAGATGGAGGAAGATGATAATTAATCAAGTTGAAATGAAAAGTAAAATGCACTTTACAATTTTGATTGATTATCACAGGGCTATCTTGAAGTGTCAAATTGGCCGGAGATGAACTTCGAAAATCGCCCCATTATTTTCTAATGGCAATTTAATTACATAATTTCGTAATTACCTCTCAAAAATTAAAAATGGAATTGGCGAAAAAGCTAAAGCGCTTGAAAATATAAATAAAATTAATTCATGTTCTATTTCGATTAATTTTAATATTACCTCATAAATTATAATTCAGACTATTTTATCATTTCAGAATTCCATGAATGGTTCCGAAGACCTAGATGTGTCAAAAGCTTTTATTGACTAAGGTAAAGTTATTAAATTATGTCGCTGAAGCTTGAAATCAGCTTATTGCAAAGATCAGAGTTAATTCAACTGTGCATATAATACTGTGTAAATTTAACTGAAGACAAATTTATACTCAAACTTAAGTTTCTGAAATTGGCAGATCTAAAAAAAAAAGTTGGGGAAGAATGTCTCTCTGGTTCAGAAAATCAATTTGAGTTATTAGTTTATGAATAAGTTTGATGCTTCATTATTTAAAATTAATTTAAATTGCATTTATGTCAGTGTAATAACAAATATATCTATTTTTTACTTACCTACGAAGGTAACATTACGAATATATTGCAAAAGTTGTTGCCCCCGGGGCGCAGGTTTCAAACTGTCACATAAATAATGCTCGGTTTCGTAGGTTTCGACACACACGTCCTCAATGAGATTGTGAATCCCATGAGCCATTGCATAAACAGCATCCACTGCAAACAGATAAATATTTGAAATAAATTATGATTTCATTTGCTAAATTACGATTTGATACATTCTCTTTGGGCAGGACTTTTAAAATAAAATTTTAGTTTTTTCCGAAGTTATAAATTTTGCGTTCTATAATTTTGTCAATAAATCTTCAATATACTTTAGTTTTCTTTAACTAAGTTAGTGTTGAAATTAATTAATCGTTTAAGAAAATTTTTCGCTTTCCTGATACCAATTATAACAGCAATCGATTTATAAATGACAAAGTCATAAAGGAGGAAGCTTTGACAAGAACTGAGATGAAAGAAAGTTTGGTGGATAATTGGAAGAGCAAGAGATAGAGGTGGCTAAAGGAAACTTGACCCGGAAGGAACGTCGAAACCCGGAAGGATGAAACAAGAGAAGAATGTGAAAATGTCGGCAATATAAAGAAAAAAAAGAGAGAGATGATAGTATAAAGATAGTTTAGAGAAATATGTACTGAATTTGAGACACTATGAAAACTCTGAGAGAGTAATGATCACTGGAGAACTCAGCCTTTCAAAAGAAAAAAAAAAAGATAAGGGTAGACAAAGCGTTATTGCAAGGGTTCGTGTGGAAAAGAAAAAGATATCCAACTATAATAGGGAAAAGAAATCTGAGAAATCTTCGAGGACCAAAAAATGAACTAACATGGTAAAAGTATTATAAAAATCTTATAACGAAAACGTTTAAAAATTTTTCTAAAAGATAATTTAAGAAGGGCTATACATTTTCTAATAGATATGCAAAGATTGAAGTCGAGTGAATACGTTTTTCGAGAAATGTGGCACGTTGCAAGTCGTAAAGTGAAATATAAAATTTTGAGACGTGACACCTAGAAAAGAGAATGCGTCTGATTTAGAAGTGTGAAACAGGTTGAGTACGTATAAGATGCTCCTAGAACGAAAACAGGGTAACAAAATTGAAATTAGGTAATAAACTTTTATTACACTGAAGCATGCATGAGTTTGCCAAATAAGCTAAAGACTACTATTTTTTCCTTTTTACTTGAACTGCAATAAGGAAAATTTAAGTTTCAATAAAGTAATAATTAAAAATTGAATTACCAACGAAAGGCACTAGTCCTTCTTGCTCATAATTCTTTAACTGCTCTCTTCCCGTGCATTGAGGCTTGCCATCTTTTTTTTGTCCAAAAGTGCATCTGTGATGTTGTTGCCAAAATTCACGAAACCAAAGATTTCGACAATTAACTATTTTCCCAGGTAAAGTTGGATGTTCCACGTTTCTCTCTGCTTGATTTCCGCATTCGTTATCCATTCGAGGTCGCAAGCTGTTGTAGTACTTGTCGAATCCTGAAAAAGAGGAATTAATGCATATTTGAAAATTTAAAAGTTAAATTATTTTGGATAGATTTTTAGATTTTTTATGAGTCCCTCTAAAAGTTCCTTAAAGAGGAAAAATTAAGAGAATTTTATAAAGGAATAATTAAACTTGAAAAGATTAGATAAAAAGTATCTTGTATAAAAAGTAAATGAGTTTTACAAAATTAAAAGCTCAGTTTATTTTTATAAATAGAGCAACTTCGATCAAAAAAGTTCAACGAATAAATCGACCTTTAGATAGGTTTTTATAATCCTACCTCAAAGAAATTGCCAAAAGGCTTTTTCATGATTTTGCATTTTAAACAAATCAATTCCTAATAAAATTTATATCGCGGGTCCATCTCTACAAGATTGTTGACAATGCGCTTGTTGCTGAATTTAATTATTCACTTTTTCTGCAATTTTCTATCCATTTCTCAAATCAACATTCTCATCTCTTCTCTTCAACTGGAGATTCGTTCAATCTTGACTTAATTTCATTTCAGCTTGCATTATTCTCTCATTTTGACTTCATTAAAGAAATTGCATTATTTATAAAGGGTGGTAAAACTTTATGAATTTTTAAATGATGAGGAATTGTTTAAACAATACGATCACCGATTTTTCTTCACCATCCTAATTACATTATATTTGGTTTGGAACTTGTGACCATAAGTAATTGCATGCTGGAATCAATGATGAATGATTGATTAGGAAAGTGCCAGGTGACCTCGAATAATTGCATGCCGATTTACGGCTAGGCTCTCCAGTGGACAGCCGTAAACAATTCATAGAACCTGTACCTGAAATACCTAACGTTACATCCAGTTTACAGCTGGAAGTAATGGTGTGATTAAGTATGATTATGATGAGTCATAATCAGTAAGAATTAACGATATCGTTAATCATGGCGCTTTATCGGATACCGTAAAATTATAGTCATAAAACTTATATAGATTAACATTAAATCTTTGTATTTACAAGTTTACTGTATATCAAAGAAAATTATCATCATAAAACAAGATAATCGTGCGCGTATTGGTTCCTAGTACGTAATAATAAAAAAGTACTCAAACCCAATTGAATAAAAATTTTCAGTCTTGAAGGTAAATTTACTTAAATTTTCTTTTTAATCTAGATTAAAAAATAGGATTGGATAATTTACAATTTCGAAAAAAATTGTGGAAAAATAAGATGGTTCGAAGTTTGTCGACATCTCAAAATGATTAAGCTGTTTAATCTGATAAGGAAGAAATTACACTTTTCCCCTCAAAGTGAAACTTTCAATTAGGCTAAGGACGTTCTTTGGCTAGATAAATCGCTTTAGGCGACAAAATATGTAGTTAACAGCGTATCTGGGGCAAAGCAACTGGGCGCTGGGCGTCGCATCTTGGTTTCAGAAAATGAGAAAAAGTAACAAGTAGGAAAACAATATCTGTCATCGGGAATGTTCAAATCAATATCATTTCTTGTCAGAAATTGCTCCTGTTAGAAGATAATTACCTGCGAAATTAATCTTGGAATGTATTATCAATCACCTTGGATAAAGTCTAAATCAATTAACAAGATTTCAACTAGTTGAAAAATATTGTACAGAATTAATACCATTTTTCAAAAATTGAAGTTGAAGACGATTCGAAATTTGCCGCCTTTGATTATCGATTTGAGTCAGTTTAATAAAGGATCAATTTCTCTGTAACCACGCAGGTTTTCGCGAAATGAAAAATGTCGCTTGGTTACTAACGAGCTTTTTACAGAGAAGAAACCAGTTCCGTTGCGGATTTCATTTTCCTTTAGAGATTACTTAATATCATGTATACATTATTCACAGAGAAAACGAGAGAAAGTATATTACCTCTGAAAACAGACAATAATGTGGTTAGTATGCAGCATTTGAAAGCTTTGCAAACGAGAGAACAAGTTATGAAATTACAAATTTTGCAGTTAATTTTGTTTAGCCTTGAAACGAACAAAAAATTGAAAAATCAAATAAAATTTATATTCATATTTAAAATCTTCTAGTTTAAAATCGTGTAAATTATCGAAATCGATAGAAGTGTTAATTTTTCAAATATTAATGTTTATTTTTATATTTTGAACATAATTTATAAGTTATAAATAATAAAAAATTGTTAGAAAATCTCTCAGGGATTGTAAAAGTGGTTTAATTTTTTTTAATGCATTGCCATAAAAGACTACTTTTTTTTGCTCAAGACCTTTTTTCACCTCTATAAGGATCGAGTATAATAAAGAATGTGTATGAATGCATGTTTTTACTGTGTGGGTGGTTTTATGTGGCACGAATTTTTTCGCTCAACTAAAAAATTCCATTCTTGTTAATATGTAATCCATGTCATTGTTATTTACAGCCGAGTAAAGAAGAAAGCATAAAAATTTAAAGTATTGAATTCTCGAGAGCTGAAGATTGTTATATTATTATATATTTGTTATAATTACTCCTTATGAAAATGTAATTTCGATTGTTATATTTCACATAAAAGAATATTTCTTTCCTGACATTTCTTCTCAAAGCAATTTATTTTTCATTCGTTTTATAAAAAAAAAATCATTTTTCGTAATCCTAGCTTCTCTCCTCTTTTCATCATTTTATACTTTTCTTCTATGGTAATAAATTTTTTCTGTCATAAATTCTCCAGCTTCCGTGTTTTGTGATCCTTTTAGAGAAAAGTGAAAAGCTAAGTTGAAAGACGAATCTCTTACCTTCAAGAGAATTTTTAAAAGGCAGGATGGTGATTGCACCCTCTGCTGCAAATTCTTGTTCCTTGACAGGATGAACTTTTGCTCCCCAGGAATCGCTGCCAATCCACATGAAGTGACCTGTTCTATTCGCTTTTATTGTGGCATGCAGCAATTTTCTGCAACAGAAAATTAAATATTGCATGATTTATTATTTAAGCATTATTCATATCGAAAATTTACTGCTATAGAATTTTCTTATAACTATTGAAATCGATCTTGGAATATCTAGTATTTCCTTGGCTATTTGTGGGAAATCCCGTAAGGGTCAGCAAGTTTAGAAAGGATTAAGTGTTCGAAACCAATCTTCAGCTAGGGTCGAGGTTATGAGAAGAGAGAAGCAATTATTGAAGGATCAAAATGGGATTTAACTTAAATAAATGATAACATTTGGGTATAAGGAGAAAGCTATTTCTATCGACACTTAACGTGCTAATAAAGATAAATCTACACTTCGACAATATAATCTAGTAGTCCATAAATTGAATAATTATATCAAGATGCTAGAATATGTATATATGGAAAGTTGGAAACATCTTCAACATTAATTTAAATTTAATCCTTCTCGTGCTTCATAAATTATAGCACGTCACGATTGTGCTTTTCCCGAGTTTAATATTATTTTCTGAGTATACAAATTATTTTAAAATACTTGGCTCAACTTCTCAAATTAGCCTTGATGTTATTAATGGGAAAAACGTTTACAAATAAATTCAGAAAATATTTCCTGAGATTTACTACAATCACTGGCTTTATTCATTGTTGAAAATCGAGTATATGTTGCTTATCTGGAACAAATTTTCCTCCTAAAACCAACCAAAGCTTTTCACTTCCTGCTTTCAACATCCCTTCCTATTTTTCGTCTACCTCCCTCCTTATTCGCCCTCCTTTTCATAATCGAGGAAAGTGCTTCGTGGCGTAGGTCAGATCATTTTAACTCGGCAAGATAACAAAAACGCTTTTAGGGAAACTTCCTCCCAGGAGTAATAGGAAGTTGAACATTTCTTGCTTTGTATATTTCTCGTATTTGATTTTTTTAAATTAAAATAAACTATATTTAATTAAGTTAAATTTAAAAGAATTTCGCTAGATCCTGAAATCCCTTATATATTGATAAAAGAAAAAGTATACGAGTCTTTCATTCGTAACTTTCTTGTTCAATTCTTTAATTCAAATCGATATACATTCGTTTCGAGGAAAGTTGCTGCACGCAGAAACCTAGATCGAAATGTAGATCGCCTGATTTATGATTCTTCTTGAGGTGAAGGAGAATTCGAGATTTTTCAAACTTCAGCTCTTCATCTCTTTGATACTAGATTCGACTTCTACATAAGCATCCCCTTATTTTTCGTTTCTTCTCTGAACCGACGGTCCCATTGCTCAAAAAAGAAAATAGTTTCGAGAGAGGCCTAAAGTACTTTCCTTGAACCTTCAACTTCGACTTCTTACGTCCGGCGTTTTCGCGATAAATAACTTGAGTCGCCAGAAAAACGTCAGGAGCAGCCAAGCATGAGAACGCCCATCGTGTGTGAGAGTTCGCCCTAGATAAAATTAGGGGAGAGGAGCAACCCCCCCCCCCAAAAAAAAAAGAAAAGATTTAGGAGATTTAGATGTTATCGAAAAGCAAAATACTACGCGAAATGAATATAGATCAATCTACGATCTTTTACGGTAAAAAGATACGGATTTTACGGTAAACCACTTTTTACAGGGGAAAAGTTAAAGAAACGCTTGTTTTAATGGATCTTAGAATAATCGAATTAAGACTCGGAAAATTGAGAAAGGAGAGATGAGATAAAATATGGTTTTGGTTTCTGTGAATAAAAAAAAGTTCTCTCAATTCGATTATTTACTGAGATTGAAAGAAACTGATAGAATGGGTGGATTGAATCCATTTCAAATTAGATAAACGTTCAAAATTGTAGAATATGAAATCGAAATCTCTAATAGTTGAATGTGTAAAGTGCCAGTTTGAAAATTCGAATTGAAATTTCGAGTTTGACAGTGGAGAATTATAGGGGCATTAAATTCTATTGGTAGAAAAGCAGTAACTATGATTTTAAGAGAACCAATCATTTTGCAAGTAATGTTCAAACCGACATGCCTTCATACATACGAATAAAGCTAATACTACATTTCTCTCTCCTCTCTGTATATATATTCGTTCATTTTCTCTCTATCGACGCCATCTGTTTCATGCCATGATCCCATGCATAAATTCACGTTTCTCATATCAGAACATAAAGTGTGTGATATTTAGTCCTTGGGGGGTGAAACATAAACGACGATGAAATAAGGTCGTTCAAAATTATTCTCTTGTCCGACGCCAGAAGAATATTAAGTCACAGTAACTGAAAGCAAGACAAGATTTTAAAATACAAAATGCAATTGGTGTACCAATTTTATTTTATTTTTTTTATATACATACAGAATAGGAGAATTCAAAACTTGATATCTCTTAACTTTGCAAGTTCACTGAAAACTGTAGAGATTTTTGCCACAAGTTCAGCCAATTCTCTGATCTTGCATTACATTCTTGGAATTTTCGTGAACTAAAAGCACGTGCACGAGAAAATAACTGACCTAGTCCACGTCAGTCTCTTTCTTCTTTATCTTTTCAGTTTTTTTATCTTTTCTATTTTTCCTTTTATAATATTTCTCCGATTGCTCGAGTACCCAGACCCATTTCGTAATATTCTAGATGAAAACATCTATTGTTTTTCACGAAATTGTAAAGAAAAAAAATCATACATACAAAATTATTAATTTCAAGTTGTGTTTTTGTTGTGTGTAAAAATGACAAGATGTAGAAATCAGATAATTGTGATTCATGTGACAATACAATTTATGGAATTGTATATAAAGAGCAGGGATAGAAATGAATTAAATTCCACAGTGGCTGCAACCACACTTTTGTCAGTTACTATAGTAGATATTATGGGAGCGAGTAGTAACAGCCTGCGTGTGGTCAGACCGCAGTCAACACAGGAAGGTTGTATAATGTATACAATACTTGTTCATACAACAGGTGTTTGAAGACTTAATGAAAATTAGTTTAAAAAACTATAGAATTTTATAATTTCCAAAAAATCAATCAAGTTTTTGACAACAGTGTCCAATTCATACATCACTTTTCTTAGATAGGAATTTATCTTTTTAATTCAATGCTGCACCAAGATTTACTATTCTTTTCCCTTAAGGGGTCTTCTAGTATCAAGGCTGTTTTTTAAGGCGTTTAAATTTTTTTTTCTACTAAACAATTGAAATGATGTACATATTATAAATTATTTTATTTCAATGGTTTATTAGAAAAAAAATTTAAAAAGCCTTAAAAAAACAGCCTTGACACTAGAAGACCCTCTTAAATTTTCTGAAAACACAGGGCCTTTAACAATTTTTACGTGTGGTAATAAAAATTTTAACATCAATTTTACATAGGTATAATTTTGTGCACAATTAGAATTTCTAAACTCATACATTCAGTTGCAGGATTGTTTGGGATTTAGATTATTCAGTGAATTTGTTGTTTTAGTGACGAAGTGCTCCGTCATATATATAAATATACATATATCATTGGTATTAGAATGTGTGGCATTGGAAAGTTCAGAACAATAATGAACAAAAGAGGAAGTTACGTAGATAGGGATTTCATGCTTCGCTGCATCCAGTTGCATTTATCTGAAAAAGAAAATTGCTCGTTGATTATCATCAAAGTTAAGGATCTTTATACCCAAAAAATAGCTTTTTTTTTAATTAAAGAAAATTTCTTTGAATTAAACAAGTGTTTGAAATTCCCTAAAATCATTATAGATTTCTTAAAATCCCTTGAAATTCCTTAAAATCACTTAAAATCTTTTGCAATCCTTTAACATTTTTTTAAATTCTATGAAATTTCTCAAAATTCTGGACAACGCTGGGTAGAAATTTCTGCCAATAAATAAATAAAAATCGCGTGTTTTGAAAACGTTCTTTTTTATATTTTCATTCCAATAAATTTAAAAATAAAATCTCGTCAGACTGGACGTCTGCAACTTCAACCTAATTCTATAAGGTGACTTTTGTATTAACCATTTGTATATGAAATATTTTGGAATAAACGTTTGCGAGCAATAAATTTTCAAATGCGATGTTAAGCACCTCACGTTGAATACATTATTTGTTCAGTCAGTGTTGTTTTAATACGATCTGAATAATGTATAAGATTTTTCTTCCCCTCCAGGAATTCTATGAGTTTTTTGTAGAGCCATTTATTTACCCTCAGGTTCTTTTATAATAAATAAGTAGAAGTTGGACTTATATATATAGGATTAGGGAGGATATTAGAAGATAATTTCATTTCAGTTAGACGAGTAGCGAGAAAGTTAATAATTTAATGTTAAAATTCGAGTTGGACAGCTGCAGCAGATGAGTTTTCCTAATTCGTTGACTTTTTGATTCTATTTTCCACCATTAACCCATTATCTTCTCAGAACTATGCATCACACAAAGTGCTGTATCTGATGAAACAAAAGAGCTGAGTTAATGGCCATTAAGCGTAGATTCTAGATTCCGGAAAAGGTTTCCATGGAAACGCACCGGAACCGCACTTGAAATTAACACTCACTACTCACTTTGGGTACTTGAAGCTCAATGCTTTGAAGTCCTATTGCAAATAACTGTCGTCTTAGGAAAATTTCGAGAGCTGTTCGCAATTTCTGGAGATATTAGTAGTTATATGAAAGTTTATAGCAATGCGATGAGTGAGGAAACGAGAATTTCTGTTGGAATCTGTTTTTCGCAGATATTTGAGATATATTTAATTCGTTGTATAAGGAAATGTGTATGCTGCAAATGTCCAAGTAATTTCGTATTAGATAATTTCATGTGATTCATGAAATTAATTTGTGTAAACAGATTAAACTGAACTATTCAGACTGTTTTCCAATTCGAAATTTCTAAAAAAAATATAAAGTAGTAATAAAGTATGTCCAGTTGACCAGGAACTTAAAAGTGGACAGATTTTTCCACGATACAATCGAGCTTGATTGAGTAAAGAATCTTTTTTTCTTAATATCCGGCACTGGATGAGTTTTAACGTGGAATTCTAGTGGATAAACTGGAAGCTGAGAGAGAATAGTCAGAATGAAAACGGAACAGGAGTTGAATTTGGCTTTACTAGTACAAATCTGGGAAATTGAATCGATTCATTCCATGTCTCAGATTCTCTATCTTTACGATTGTTTTTTTCTATCTTCGTAAATGTTCTCCACCCTTTCCACCACAATATCTCCCTTTTATTGTCTATTTGTATGCGAAAGTTAATTAACCGTAATTATATATAAATTATTTTTCTCGGTATTTCCTAATTAAAATAATCTGTGAAATAAATGTACAAAACATTAATTTCTCTGAAGCTTAGCTTAATGTATAATTTTGTGACTACAGAGGAGATGAAAATGCGAATGAATTCCATCAATAGGAAATAATCCTTACTCGGTTATCTGCAACTGTGTTGAACACAGAGAATGGAGTGGTATCCGAGTAAATCGAATTTAGTACAATAGGATTTGTGCCGCTTCGATAAGAAAAATTAAATGAGAGAAATGTGCTTTTAATAATTCAAACCATTAAATTTTCAGATTTGAATAACTACTGACTCCTGTAAATTTCTTTATTAAATAAGAAGCTGTTAAAAATAAAATTGTGATATAAAAATCTGGACTGTAAATGGCAGGAATGTTTGCACTCAAAGAGGGTAGGAGATTATTGGAAGAGATTGTAGGAAAGAGTAGGTGAAAAGATGAAACAGGCACGTGCTAATGCGAGGGCTCAGACAAGTGTACTTGAAGGGAGTGTGTGTCAAGTAACGGAGATGTTCTTCCTACCCTATCTTACTAAGAGGATCGATGACCGACTATCGAAAGGTCACGTTTAACATAAAATCAAATATATTTTTGAGTCTAAACGAGTGGACAATCCGTAAACTTAATATAGTTCTCTCTATCTTTCCTTCTCTCTTGTAAAAATATGAAATATTATTATCAATAAAAAAATTATGAGCCATTTTTCTCAAAATCTATTATTGCCCTTTATAAAAACTTGTGAAAGATTCATAAAACAAAAGATAAGAAGAAGGGAAACATCAAAAAAGATAGCGTGCAATTTCTGTAGAATGTCGCTCGTCTGACAAAGTAACGGCGACTAAAGTTTATCGAACCTTATGGGGTATTCTCTGAATGTGAGAAGATTGGTGCTGAGAAACTTCTCGAGATGGTTTTTTTTTTTTGGAAAAATTGGACCTTTTTTCTTCAATTTTTGTACGAACTGTCTGTCATACATTTATCATTGCTATATGATGAGTAAAAAGAATTAATCTTATAACTTAGTGACAGATTTATAACTCCATATTCTTGAAAAGAAATTATTCTAAAAGACTATTGACTATTATAGATTATTCTATAGACGTTTTGTTTCCCTAACTCTTTGAAATGAAAGAAAAGAGCGTTTTGTCGATAAAACGAAACTAGGTGTAGTTCAAAAGAATCTAATCTTGAGCAAAGTTCCCAGTCGCTTTAATAAAAATCCTGTTCTCAGTCGTATCGAGATACCATCGAATACAGATCAGTCAACTGAAGCATTGCTCAAGGAAAACTTTTTTCGACCACGGGAAGCTTTTAAATATACAATATATATATATATATATACAAATCCCTACACATAAACAAATCTAAGCGTCCTGTCGATATAGGAAGGTGAAACGGGTTTATGTTGCAGTAGCGATTAATCGCCAAGGGTAGATTAAAATGAAGTTTATTGAGTCTATCTCCATTCCCTTTGCTCCAGATTACTTGGTCGAGGACTTAAATTTACACAGAGGACAAAATGTACAGAATTAAATAAAACTAAACCTTCCTACCCCAATTTATTTCGATGAATCTTTTAGAAATACTTTGCTATGACCAGTACATATTATTCTTTTTTTTATCTATATGACAAGAATTAATATATATAATTAATTTATTAGTTTCAAGCAATATTTTCAACCATAAAAATATATTATAAAATGTTTTAGTAAAATGCAATTCCTCAATTTAGCTATATCCTTCCAATGATGGAAGCTAGCCAATAATTCTACTAGATTCATGAAAACGATGGTTGGTTACTCTATACTGCCAGCCAAAAGACGAGACGAATTTTTAATAATTCACTGAACTCGAATAGTGCTGATGAAAACCAGAAAAAGAGACAAACTGATTATTTCGATTTAAAAGTTCCTGAGGTCTGCCTAGAAAATAAAATTAATAAATATATTTTTCTCGAATCTATTAAACAGGAGGAGTTGCACTTTAAAGCTTTTAAATTTAAACTAGATTAAAAATGGAAACTTTTTTTGTGCTGTTAAACTTAACACTGCTTTTAAGAATAGAAGATATTTGGAACTAATTAGTTTTTAAAAAGATGTATTAAAAGATAAAAATATTACTTTTATGTATAACTTTCAAGTAAAACTTTTAAAGAAACTTTTACAATTTTATGACCTAGTAAAGCTTTAATGATATAAGTATAAGTATAATAAATCATCTTTCAAGACTTTTTCAAGTCACTATAATATAATATCAAAAGTTACAAGAAATTAGCTTTTATTCAAGAAACAAGGTTTCGTCATTATCTTTTTTTATTTTTTTTTTATTTAAAAATATATGAAGAATTAAAAACCATTAATAAATAAAGAACAAATAAAAATAAGTCTTTCTAAAGGGTAGGTCCATATTTCTTTTGAAACAAAGGTATTTTTACTTTTGTCCCTAAATAGATGCAATCTTTGTTCTCAAAGAAACCACACAATAAATGAACGGCTCACTAATGCCAGTAAAGTTCTGTTTTGTGCGAGGTAAGATACAAGCTATTTGAGTAAACGTGAAATTGTAAATGAAGGCGCATTAATTAATCACCCAGCTTGATGAGTCTTGAAAACTTTCATCCTTATTTACATAGGAACAATTCAAATTGCTTCTATTATACGTCGTAAAAGTAACTTCGATTTATTTTTAAGAAAGTGGACATCAATTAAGAAGGACTTAATTAAGAACTCGTAATTAAGTATCGATTTTCTTCCAATTTCAATTTCTCCAAGTCCGATTTAATAAGATTGATTCAATTGAAAAAATAAAAATAAATATCTACTATTCTCTGACGAATTGATTATTTGATTCTTGATTATTAGAGAGAGACTTAGAACTTTGATTTTTTGAGTAATTGGAAAAAATATTTCATTTAAAGATTCAATTATTTCAATTTTAAAATTCTACTACAATTTTATTGTACTTCTACAGAAATTCTCGCAAAAAGTTACCCGACTAGTTCATTCATTCCTATTTCCTTTTCTTCTTGCAACATTTTTTATTCTCTCAATCCCTTTACAAGATAGAAATCTCTTTTTAAGAATCTCAAAAGTTAATTACCGTCACTTTCTATCTGCTTTATTCCATTCTATGAAGAATAAAGGATTGTATTTATTATTACTTTTTCTTCCAGTTGCATAATACTTTTCCGTGAATGTAATTTTCTCTTCTTATTTTAACATTTTATATTACTTTCCTCCTTTATAAAATAAAACCACCAGAAAATTGCATGGGGCTCTGAACCTTAGAAACACTTTCAAAATGTCCAAAAGTAATAAAAGAGTTTTATTATATTAATTTAAATGATAAATTATAATTTCTTTAAATTTCAATATAAATTCCAAGAAGCCGTTCGGAAGCAGAATTATTCATATTTATATGATACCTTGAAAATTTTGTAAATATTTTACTTCACAAACTATTCCATGTATATTAACTAATATTAAGAAAAGTAGAAATAAATTCTTTCGTTAATAAATATACTTTTTGACTTTTATGAATTTGATTTATAGAAAAATAAAATTAAGGAATTCTTGCGTATCCTAGACATTGATGCCTTTATTTGAATTCATCTGTTTTTCCATTTAAATCACAAATAACATTCGGAAAATGCATAGGAAATTTCTACTCTTCTTCTTCTACATTTCACGTTTTTTATTTCATTCGCTCTGGTTGCATAGCTTCCACCAATAAAATTTCAAACGTTTCGATCTCAAGATCAATTGTTCCAACGTTTACTCTTTTTGCCAGAAATATTTTTTTCTTCTTTGATACATTTGCTTTCTTATGAATAAATTTCCGTTTGTTACACCTACACAATTAAAAATATAAAGTTCACATAACGCAAAAATTTCAATTAATTAGTTTATACTAACAATGAGTGCATACTAATAAGCATGCCGCAGTTAATTTAAACTAATAATACAATCTCTCAAATTTACTGTGAATAAACTCCCGCCGTTTTTAATTAAGCTTCAATAAAGAGGTTGAGCCGGGGGTAAAAAACTTAAATAATTTCAATTTTCAGCTCGGGAGGAGATTACATTTGTGGCAAATTACGTTTCAGTAATTTGACGTCAAGAATCTCATTCGGTTTGCAAGTGTGGAGTCTTTTCTTCTTTGAAGAGCTTTCGAAGCAGTAGAGTCCTACAAAAGTTCACTTGCCCTGACATGTACGTATACTTTTACTCCTATAAGAGTGAAAATGGAACGAGACATATGCGCTCTACATTGTCCGAAAGCAACCAAGGCAAATTAACTCAATTACCATAAAGCAAAAGCTTCTATTAAGTTGTTATGACAACGGTAAGCTCCTCAAATTATCCCTCATTTGACTTTTCGTAACTATTACCATGTTCAGACTCAACTAAATGAGATTTCGAAACAAATTAGATTTCCTTCAAGCTTTTAGTAACAAACCCCTTGAAGCGAGTCCAATTTACATTTGAGGATTTTTTTCGAACTATCGTTTTATATTGTATATTATTTATAAAATGTAAAAGTTTCTGTTTGGTACTTCACATACTTTGAATACCTGGAAATTTTCCATTAAATCCAAACTAGAAAGAAATCAATAAAATAACAAATTTCCTCCCCTATTTTCGACAAGTTCAATCAATCCTTAGATGAAAAATGAATCACTGATTACATTTCGACTCTCAAAGGATTTGAATTTCAATCGAGTTTAAAATGTGCAAAATCATTCTCTGAAAGAACCTTCCCTCTCTTATCCGGAGTATTTTTCACTTTTATTAAACATATCAGAAGCAGGTTGAGCTTCATTGTTTGGAATTTGGGGTGTATGTTAAATAAGTCGAGCCAATAAGGACTGAATTAAGAAGAAAGAAGATAAACCAGAACTATAATACAATCTATATTTAAGACATCAAGAAGAGGAAAAGTTGAAAACAGAAGTAAAATAAAAGAAGTTGAAACTAAAAATAGAGAAATCAGAGAGTCATAAATATAAAGAGAATAGATGAATAAGATATCTTCCTCTTATCCGTATTATCCCCATTACAATGGACCTATTGTCCAGCTTCATCTACTGGCAGATATTAGCTTCACGTTCACCAAAACTTCGATCATAATTTGAGAGTATTTAACTGCAGATCTTCCTTCCAAGTTTAAATTTATTCCCACCTAGCAAAATTCTAGAGTGACTGATCTAATTATAAGTGTCTTCAATATAAATTATGGTCTCTAACTCTCTATTATTTAGTTTGAGTTTTAATGAATAACAAAATCATCAAAACTATGGCGACTTAACAGAATGTCGCTTATCATTACCACTACAGTATCACTTTACGTGACAACGAATTATGGTTCTTTCGTGGTATAGCGTTCAGAGTTTACGATTGGGGCTTAGGATTACCTGCACTCAACGTGATACGATGTAGTATAAGGAGAAAGACCTGATTAGGTCAAAACTTTAAAAAAATTACATGAGATTCCCCTGTTATTACTTTCAATATTGACTAGGGTACAATATATACTATATATAAGTATATAGTAAATATATAAGTATATATTTATTTATTTATATGAATTATAAAGTTGCTATCACTTTTTCCTTGGATTATAAGAACCATTTTTCTCAAGCAGGATCTAGGACAGCTTAAAGAAGTGACAGGCTAAAGTAAAGCAATACGTGCTTGACTGCTTGGTAAGAGTAGAGATATATAAGAGATATGAATGTACGCCCTAATGGAAGTTCTTTAAAAAAAGATGTGTACTGAAGTGTTACCAGAACTCTTTTTACGCCTGAAACTTTATAAAGCACGCCTAACTAAAGCTGTTAATTTAAACTTTCCTTTATGACTTTCGCGATCAGTAACAGTGAAAGTTTTATTATACTTTAAATAATCGACTATACTCTGCATTTACAGTGTCTATTAAATTTTGTCCTGGAAATTTCCGGATAATTCTCGAACAATTACCGCATTTTTCCCGCTTATAAATTCCAGATTTCCTTAAATTCCACACAATAGACACCTTGATTTAGCAAGTTGTTCTACTTGTTTAAATTAAACATGAGTATTATTAAATATATATAAATATATTTTTTCTAAAATATATTCCGATGTAAGTCATTTTTTTGAAATGTGAATATATTTATTTTCCTTACCTGATATTATCCTCGTCGACAAAAAGGACAACTGCTCGAGCATTCGGTTTTGAGCTGAGTCGGTCCACAATCCTCTCGAAATCTTCGGACTTTGCGTTTCTAAGAATTTTCTCGCTGACTGCCACACAAATGTTGTATATAGCAGCTAGGGCGATAAAACTGGCAATACCCTGAAATGAAGTTATACATCGAATTATACCATAGAAATTTTTCGTGACTTTAACAATTTTACTTATGTATTTTGTACCACTTAGAAAAGTGTTATCATAAATTGATGAAGATGAACAAAAACACGAAAATTGGGAATAACGTTTCATATGGGAGCCCTTATCACCAACCCACATTTTTCTTCGTTTTCAACCATTGGTGAAGACGAAGGTGCATGTCAGAAAGAAAGAAATAAAACGAGAGTGTATTTTCTTATTTTACGAGGCTGTGTCCACATTCTCTTCTTTTATTCGTGATAATAAAAGTGAAGACAATATTACTGACTTTAGTGTTCTTAATTTATAACATTCTAGAACAATAATCTAATAATGTTACAAGAGGCCTATGTTCATATTGCAACAGCCAAGTTGTTTTGCAATATATTTGAAGTAATTGCAATAACAATACAGATCTTATAAAATCAAGAAATTTTTGAGTGAAAAACTTTTAAAAAGTCATTACAATTTGTAATTATTGTATAGTTTTATTGTATATAGTTTTTATTGTACTACAGTTTCTGGTGGTCGAAAGCAGAGAAAAAGCCCTTTGTTTCTCCTGTTTTGCCTTTGCAAATTTTCTTCCATTTCCCTTCCTTCTCGTCAAGCATCTTCTGAATTCTTTAAGAGATGAAATAGTGCCTTTACATAAAAGTAATTCCCTAACGAGATCCAACACATGTATAAGGGAATCTTCAAATGAAATTATTTTGGTCTCCAAAGGTAAAATTTATATCAAATGATTTGTATTTTTTATCATCGTTGGAGAAAAAGATTACTTGCGAGTGAATAAATTAAAGAGTATAATATACATTATACAACCACTTTGAAAAATTATTTTTAATTCATTTATAGTTCATGATTCTAAATAAAATTTTAGTGGAATATATTTTTCAAAGAGGAACTCTTTTTTGCTTTTCAACTTTTTTTGATTTTTTCAGTTAACATAGTAAAAAAATCCTTTTCTAATAAACTCTTCTTGTTCAGGCTATTCATCAACAAACAATTACTTCACGAGACTCGTGTTTCGGCATTGTTAGAAGGAAATCGATGACTGGAAATTGGCTTTGCGTTTGTTACCAATTATGTATATATTATTCGTTCTATCAAAAAGTTTTTTAACGAACTTTGCGTATGACGTGTCAATAAATTGATATACATTTCGGGATTTATGTATTATGCAAATTTTTGCTTTTTAACGACTTTGCTTGTTATTTTTATAATTATTTGTCTAATGGTAACTATATTCTAACTACATTTATTTAAAAACTATATTTTATAATTTTTTCATAAAATATCTATGTAATATTTTACACACATATTTCTCGAGGAAATATACTATATAGTAAATATAAACAAACCTATGGCAGAATAGTATCAAATACAACTTTCTGGAATGAATAGTGTTCAATACCTAAAGTCTGTTTTGTATTGTGAAGTTTACATGAATAAAATTACTGATTGTATTCTTGGTAGAACTATATATTTTACGCATGTAGGAAATTCAAGTCCATGCATGTATACACAAGCTTTTGTTGGGGAATCAATGGAACCGACACATAATAGTTAAGAGAAAAAGAGAAATACCTCTAGCATTGCAGCTAAAATAATGATGTAACTAACAGTTGAAACGCTTGGTAATGAGCGATGAATCCAGTACTCGAAAAAGGGAAAAACTTTTTTCCTCTATTACAATGAATGCCAATTGTTTTCTTTTGTGAAATTTAAAATGTTTGTTTTATTTTTAAATACGGTTAGTTACATTTAGTTACATATATTTATATCGTGAATTTGGCTTTCTGTAATAAATTATTATTATGGAACCCATATTAAAGTCAGGGTGGCCACAAGATTGAATTTTTCCATTTTCCTAACATTTCCTAGACTTCCCTGACATGTGACTACCTTTAAAGTGCTTTTCGTAGAAAAGTATCAAAGAATAATAATTTTTTTCTATTTGGTTACTCGTAGAAGAAAGAGAGGACTAACGAGCAAATAATTTAGTGAAATTTCGTTTTTTTTTGACAATTTCAGTCAAGTGAGCTTGATCCTCGGCTTGCCCCACATTTTTCTTTTGACCCTCGCCTCGCTGGCATATGACCACCTATAGAGTAGCCGACGTCCCTTTACGACCCTTGTCTAGACCTTTCTACTCTTCAGAATATACTATTTACGTTCCATCCGCGTACGAGAATGATGAGTGAAATTCAACTTTCGATTGTCATTGAAAATAAGGTACCTATTATCCTAACACATGAACTGACGTAGATACTTTACAAGCCAAATCTTTCTATTGCATAAAGAAAATTTGGAAACATTATCAACCTAATGAAAAAATTAATCAGCATTGTAAAGCTGAAGGGAAGTTAGCCCTGCACCAGATTGCAAGGGAATTAGTTTTCCTGTTTCACAGCAATTGTGCGAGTTATATGATTTATATTTATCTCTGAAACAATTTCGATTATTACAGAGAATTTCAGAGTATTTGTGGAACAAAGAGAACAAAATACTAGTTTTAATGCCTCGAGCACAAATGGATAAGGCTTTTTGTGCCCAATGAGCAATGGCAATGTTTGTTCGCATGGCTTTATGTTTTGCCATGCTTATCGACCAATAAATTCACCGCACGTCAGACTAAGCCGTCTTGTAAAATATGTTCATCCCGAACATAAAAGCTCATCTAATTTTTGATCATGCTCATCATAAATCTGATTTATGGAGAATAGATTTATATCTTTTCAACCTAATTCTCTTTACTCTATAAAGACTACATCCTTTATTAATTATCTATATCCAGGTATCTTTTTTATTATCTACACCTACACATTTTTTAATATTGAAGAGATCAATTAAATATTAAATATAGGAAAATAAAATATGAGGATTCCAGGTTTGAAATTAAAGTATATTTTTAAAGTAAACTGATCAAGTTAAATTTAAATCTACATAGTTGTTGAATAGATACTTGAATTATAAATACCGTGTATTCCGGGATCTGTCGGAGACGTTCAATTAAGTAAATTAGCAAACGAGCATAATTGATCGATTAATACCTTAGTGCCGACGACTAATAGAGTTAGGATTCTCGAGTTGAAACAGTTCATAATTGTTTTCTGTGTAGTCAATGGCAGATCAAATCAACAAGACAAAATAAATATAGAGAACTAGACATGTAAACAAGTTTTCTGACTACATTACATTGCAAATTACGTCACAAAAATATTAAAAAGCATTTAGGATTTATAAGTTATTAAAAATATGGGACTTTTATATTGAACTTGAATAAATTGACTTTTCAATGTTAAGTACATTTTGGTATTTGGATCATGATAAGAAATCTTTCTCTTTACTGAAGATGTGACGTAATTTGTGGGCGACTCCTTACTCACCCCAAACTCACCTTCTCTCCATAATCACCCTCTACAGCGACTGTGGAGACATATTTCCAGCCGAGTTCGTGCACCACCTCGACCATCGCTTGAGCTTGAAAATTGTCGGGAGGAACGACCCTGCTGAAATACTCGAAACGACTCTTATCAGAGAGTTCGGTACTCGTCGAGGCGTAACTAACTTGCGGTATCTGAAAAAAGAAGAATCATATTAATCAATCATCTTTAATTCCTTACATTCATCCCACTTCGTATTATTATAATATTATACTGTAGAATAGCAAAAATCAGTGTCAGCAACTAGCACTCAGAATAGACCACTTGACAAATGAATTGTCAATTGCAAATAAAATATAATTACAGGATAGCCACATGTCAGAGAAAAATCAAGGAATGTCAGGAAAATTGAAAAATTAAATCTAGAGAACACCCTGAACTAACAATGAAAATAATATGAACTCTGGTTTTCAATTTAATATTTCATATTTAGTATACCTCATTTTAGAAATTTTGAGGGAGAAAGATGTTCTTGTTCACATACGCAACTGTACCACAACTTCTCAGATCAATATGCTTCGCAACTACCGTTGGCTAATTAGTAATTAGTAATATTAAACCGTTGCCGAGAAAACTTGGTAATCTCCTAGCTTAAACCTCTCACGACGCGATGTAATAAGAATAGCAGGCTAAATTGCTTCATTAGTTGCTTCTAGCGTTTCAATAAGCGTAACTTGAATTGTGCTTACCATATTTTATTCAAACTTCAACTCTGATTGCTTTTAAATTCTGCTCTCAGTCTATAATATGACAGATTAAAAAATAAATTACAAAAATTGTATTTTTGCGTAGTATAACTTTTCTTACAAAATAAATATGAGAAAAATATGACAGCTCTAGTAATATTCAAAAAGAATTATATTTTATTAGAATAATAATTTTTTTTAATCTTGCAATCAGTGAAAAAAAAAAAAAATAAATAAATATTCTTTATCTTAACTTGAGGATTAAACAACCCTGCTTTTATTAAGCAGATAGAATAGTATTCTATTTAGGAATGAAGAATTTATACCTAACTAGCAATATCGTGGGTCGTGAAAGTTGGAAGTGAACAGAGAACAGGGAAGATCTTTCTGTCAGATATGATTCTCCCTTCGTGGCACTGTTATCACTATTATTACCTCCTTATCACGCCCCAGAGTATTATAACCCTTCTGGAGGCTTCCTCTTATTGCTTTCTCAAATTGTTGTATAACGAGACAGATAAAGTTGTTTTAGAATTTATAGTTTATGACATAATAATCTCATAATTCCGAATAGAAAACAGATGTTTCAGCTTTTGGCAAGGTAGTTTTCTCGACAAAAAATTCAAATATACATTCTCACATAAAGAGAATGTAGAAACTAAAAATATATACACATAAGACACGGTTGGTTATTGAATTCGTGTTGTTGCATATGTGTTGTTATGTTGAGTTAGTGTTATGTTATTTCCGCAAGGGAAATAATAGTAATGCTGTTTCGAATGTATCAGTTTTGAATGTGGAGCTGATGGAACGCTGAACATTTCCTACATTCACGATTTTATTGGAAAATTTTCAATTAAATCTCTCACATGATTTCAAACTATGCAGTTTATAAATTTGAAGTCTAATTAAATTTCTAAAATGTACAATTTTTTGAATATAGTAAAAAAAGAATAGAAAAAACCTTGCAGCATAAGTTTGATAAAGTTTAACATCTCCAAGCTTAGTTTTCTCCTCTGAAACTGAAACGAAAAAGACAAATTTCTTAGAGAAAGCTGAAAGTTTCCTTTCCATAATAACTTACAACAGCGACTCCGTATAATTTAAAGGAAGTTTATTACCTCTTAATAAAAATTGCAAGTGTAACTTTTCTGCTTTTAATTTCGAGTCTAGAAATCCAGTGTTTTCTGATTATTTATGTACACATTGTTGGCAGTTTTGCACCTAGAAATATGGTGCAGGTGTGCTGCAATGAACATCAAAAATATACAAACACACATATTACAGATGCATTTGCAGTGTCATACTTTTTAGTATGCAAATCAATATCGATTTTATCGAAACATATGCATGATCCATGCATATATATGGACAATATAACGTCAATTTGTATGCGTACTAAAAGAATACTTTGAACCAGGTAAATCGTAGCTATATATCGAAATTCAATACAGCGAGACAGATTTGCATCGAAAAATATGAACTAAAAATTCATCCCAAGGACATATTTCGACCGATACTTTTTTTTATTACGTGTAAAATCTGTGCAGATTCAATGGACTCATCGAACTGTTATTTCGTTTATTTCCAAGAGGTCGACCACTTCGAGTTTTTTTGTACCAAATATATATTCCTAAAAAAATATTATAGTATTATTGAGTATTTTTTTCACATTTGATACTTTAGTACTATATAAAAAATAGGGCTTTTTAAAATCAAAGTAGACTCCATAAATTTCGAATTTTTTTATTAAAGTATAAAAATTGTCACTTTGGAGATATTTTTTTCCACGAAACCTTATACTGTAGGGTTTCCTTTCCTAGCTATCGGAATAAAGCAGTTGAAAGGATCTAAATGAATAAATTAGTAAAAATAGATCCTATAATGAATGAATGGTTGTAATTGCGCGTCAATGTGACTTTAATTGGATATTGATTCAGTCTATATTCGCTATGTGAAAACCGTCAACAGGAAAATTGTGCATGGAACGTACAAGCTTCCCTAGTAAACAATGCTATTACATTACGTTTGCAATTAAATCTCGTGACGATATTGAGATTCTGAAACACTTAGCTTTAATTATGAATCTCAAAAATTCGCCCTCATAATTCGAAATATAGAAGAAATAGAATAAAATATAGAAAATAATAGAAAAATAAAATAAAGAACCAAATTTTTTATACATTATACTTTAAGAAGAGTGACTATTTTAAGAGGATGAATCTTCCATCGGTCATTCTAAGTGAAACTCCCATTATATCCTTTTATATTAAATTATCTTTCAAAAGATAATTAATCCGAAGAGAAAAGGCGAATAAGAAAGTTCTTCAGTCTTAGAAATTTCATAGGGCTTAACCTTTTAATCTGTAACTAACTACAAAAGGTTGACATTGTCAAGAATCTATTTTTTTAATGAACTTTTATATTGTCACAATTAAGAGCCCTAAAAGTACTGGTGTAAAATGGATCTCTGTTTTCAACTGATTATTTCACTAATGACGCTTCAGTTATTACCTCGAATTTATTTACGTATTTAATATTATTCGATTTGAAAGTCGAAAGTACTCGATAACAATAAAAGAGAAGATAAAATGTTTTACTTTATTACAAAGTCTTTAATAGATCATTATCTCCCTTGTTGTGAACTGTGGAAAACTTCTCGTTAAAACTTGCCTGAATGAAGATTCCGCGACCTGTCTTTATTTTATTAGTTTCCTTTTACTTTGATATCATTTTAATATAAAAGGGATTTGATATCAATGGAAACTAAAATAAATACTAATATAAACTGACAAAGTTTCCTCGAATCCTGACTCATTAAAATTATTATTCTCATTAAAACTGTTTAATCAATTTAAAATCTATAAGTAATTCTCCTATTGACGACAAATCTCGAAAGTATAATATTATGTCTGTGTGACAAGTTTTAGCGACAGATACACTTGAAAAGATGTTGAACAAGCACTTTCCGCAAGTGCTTCTTTCAGATAGAAATGGCAGACCATATACCACACATTTATCAGACCCTGAGTTATCAAAAATACAATATTTTTCATTGCAAATTGAAAAAGCAAACGGATATATATATAATCTAATATATATTAGAGAATTGAGAAGTTACTTCGAAGAAACAAATTCAGCCTACAAGTAAAAAAATAAATTGAATGAACTATATTTTCGTTCATTTTAGAAAGGATAAGAAAACTGAAGATGGACTGAACCCTCCAATCTTTTCTCTCAGTAGCCAATTCATTGTCCCAACCCACTCTGATTTGATACGAGCAAGTGATCAATCACGTCTGAAGTAACTTCAAAGTATATACTTTCTATCAGGCTTCATCTCCTTTTCATCACACATCATCAACTCGTCCCAAAGTGCAGTGAATTTTCACAAACGATTTATATGTAGCTTTATCTAAAACAAAAAGATCTTTACAAATACTTCTTTCACCCTTAATCAATAGTTAATCACCAATGTTGATTTACTAACTTTAACATAAATGGACTCTATCAAACTTGAGTTTATTTAAAATTAATGCTTTTAAACATAAAATATCAGTATTATTTATTGTTAGTGCATAATAAAAACTCGCTTTTGTTGTTTTATGTTAGCATCATTTTCATCCATTAATGCAAAATTATTGCTATCTTGTTTACCACCACTAAATATAAACTCATCTTTTCCTTAAAGCTTCTATGTGCTCATACAGGGTATCTACTAAATTTTGTCCACGAAATTCCTGGATAATTTTCTTCATTTCTTTGATTTCTTTAAATTCCTGTACAGTAATCACACCCTGTCATAGAAATATTATAATTAAAGTTTGCACTACAGTAGTGCATCATAGTTTTCCAGTTGTCACTCGAGATCCCTGTAAAATATAAGAAAACCAGTGACTTATAAAAAGTGTGGTAATGTTTTGTTCTCTAGAGCAGGCTTCAACTGCCACTTTATTAGACACTATAAAATATAAAAAAGTGAAAAAGCGTCATTGTATTCTTTCCACGGAATACATGTTAGCCTCGACTATAGTGGTAGATTGTCGTAAAGCTTCAGGTACTCTTTTAATCTCATTTCCTTGACTTTTTTACCTTAGCTCTTCTTCAGCAACAAACCACATCACCTACCTATCCATTTCTCTGTACGCCATACCGTAAGGATAAAGAGAGAACAGTACTTGACCCAGAGAAAAGAGGTTTTAAGCCATTGAGACTTTCTCACTGCAATTTCTTTCGTTTTCAAACTTTTATTTCATAAATAGCTTCAAATTTTTTCTCTCTACTTAATTGGGTTCAAGTTTCAGACAAGTTTCTTAACATATATCTTGACATTCACTCAAATGAAAAATCACTTAAAATCTCCATAAAATCCCTTGAAATTTTTTTTAAATCCGGGCAACACTTAAAACATATTTAATTTAATCTCATCATAAGCATAAAAAAGAAAACCGATATCGCGTTTTCGATAGCACTTTTCGCTGGTTGTAAGTACAAGAAATTTTCCAAAGCTAGTGAAAACAGACTGGACGAAATAGGACACGAAAGTGCAGCAAATGATCTCCTGGAAAAGTAAACGTAGCAAAACTCGATGAAAATCGTCCTATAGGACGTTGGAAACTCGACTAGGAAAAATACATACGAGACATGGAGTTTGATCAGAGAATCCTTGAGCAACAAGCATGAGTGTCGAATAAACTAAATAAACTGAAAATTTACAAGATATTTCAAAATCAAGTACCTAATTAAGATTATCTCTTTACAAGATTGAGTATGCAAAAATAAAATCACATCCCTTTTTAGTTGTAACCGAGATTACATAATCAGAATAGAGGTCATCGATTTTCAGCCTTATCTGTCTCTATTTCCCCAAAATAGACCTCAATAAAGAAACTATTGGTGATCTGATAAAAACCTGAACTCAAAAAAATCCTCTTCTTCTCCATTTTAAGATTTTTGCAACGGAAATCTATAATTTGACAAATGGTCGTGACCTCGAATTTGCAAAGTGACACATTTGGCAAGGTCCCAAATATAAGGCGGATGTTAACGCTTCGTCTATCCACACTTCTAGATTTACGAACTCGTATCGAAATGGATTGAATCTGCTTTTAAAATCACTGGGCTCTTTGATTTAAGGAGCATTTTATATGTATCTATATTATAATTTTATATCTAATATATTCAATATACAAATTAAAAATTGGAAAACGTTTTCAATTCGTATTATTAAAAATTAAAAACTATAGAAATTCAAATGCTGCAAATAGAAATATGCCTACAATTTTAAAAGTATGAAAACCAGATCGCTCACTTTATTCACTAATCATAACACTAAAATCATCTATGAATGAAAAAAATAGAATTTGATAAATACATACCTTGAATAACCTGAGGATATTGGCGACCATAATGGAAACTCCACTGAATGAAGCTCCAATTACTCCAGTGACTGGCTTATGTGGAACATAAAGGGGAGATTTTCCACTCTCACATTTGTACTCCGATATGTCCTGATAAAAAAAGAGAACAAAATTTCATTAACAAATGGCAAATTACAGACCACGTTCAATTTTTGTTGATTGAAAACATTGCAAATAATAGAAAAGAGTTGTTAAATTACATTATTCAATTTTCTCCAAGTAAAATTGTAAATAGCTGTCTCCATGTGCCATAAAATGCTCTCAATTTTTTTTTATAAACTCTACTTGGTCCAGGCAAGAAATTAACTAAAAGAAAAATTAATTTTAAAATGCACATGCCTTTTATATCAATAATAGTAAGAAAAATCACCACGTGATTAATTTATTCTGAGATAAAAGTCTTTCAGTCATGAATCACTAAAAAAATTCAGAGGATTTTAAACAAAATTTCACTATTAGGTTTAAATTCAAAATAAATTTCCTCTGAATGTATCGTAAGCGTATAATAGAAAAATACTCCAAATCTAGAAAGTGAAGTATTTTTTTAATCGATGATAATAAATTGTTCTTGAATAATTCATCAGGATCGAACTTCATTATTCTCAACCACTTAAATCAATCATTTCCCGCATCAGATTATAATTGAGCTGCGGGTCTTATAATCAAAGATGATGGTGGCTTGAAGGTGCTTACTTAATCAGCAAACTCAAGACAACAGGAAACACGAAAGTCTTCTGTATGATCGACGGCTGTGTGCTCTTAGGATGAAGGATAAGAAACAGCAATTCTCACACATAAAGCTAAATAATCAATCAATCTCATCCCTGATTCTCTTACCTTCAAGGTGGATTACTTATGGGTCATTTTTTTATATTTCCAACCCTCTTATAATCCAAAAACTACTCTCTGACTTTTACACACTATCTTGTTCATAAACTGGCACACAAAATAATTTAGAGCCTAAAAAATCCAATTTCATTATTTCATTTAGTAATTTTCAACTTTCTACTAAAGTGTCAGTCAAAAATGACTAACAACTAGTAAACTTGTTCACTAAAGTAGATTTGTGACCAAATTTTCATTAACTTAGGTTTAAAGAGCAACTTGCTCAAAATAATAACAACGTATAAGTATGTGGTAATTTCTCGTTGTTGTTAATTAACTAGAATGGAGAAACTTTACTTATTATTGGACTAAGGCTTGCAAAGTAGAGAAACAAGAATTATGGAGTAATAAGAATAAGTGATAAATGCTCTACGAAGTGAAAAGTTTCGCCTTGGTAAACAACACGATAAGAAGTTGGACTTTGTAACTTTGTAACTTGAGAACAGTACTTGTGAAAGGAACCGGAAATTCAGGACCAGTAAATAACTGAATGCAATGATCAAGGATAGAGTAAGAACAAGGTTCGTTTACTGGTTTATCAGGAGAATGATTTTTTTCAATAAAAAACATAATTCAGTCGGATTTGAAGGCAAAAAATTTTTTTGTAAAATTACCAATATTTATTTTCTTAAGAACTTTATCGATTACATACAGCTCTAATGGTGTATTTGAGTCAAAGCAACTGCAAATATATAATAATAAGCAAAAAGAAAAAATATAAATTCTGGAGACAGATATAAGATAGGAACGCTTTTGCTGAGAATAAAAGGTTTCTAATCAATGATTATGGGGAAAAAAAGTCTCACTGGACTGTATTTGACAAAGAGAATGTCAGATTGCTTGTCTTGAGTCGTGAAAAGAATGAACACAGAAGAACTATGCTATTATCTGTTCAAGAAAATTTTGCTCGGTTTAAAATGGTGAAAATATCGAAGAAAAGAGTATAACAAGGAAAAAAGAAAAAAAGTCTTAGACTCCTCAAAATTCAATATTACTAAGAAATTTTTTCAACAAAATTAAAATATCTGATTTTGCGAATCGGAATAAGAAATTAAAGGAGAAGCTCATCACAAATTAAACCTGACAAAGGATATATGAGTTTAAATCTGCACTTTTTAAAATTCTAAAATTAAAAAATTTTTTAACTCTGAAGCTTGAGAGCATATTTCTTCTAGGAGAGTGGCTTTGAGCATTTTTCAAAACTGAAGTTTTATTTGCCATTTGGGTTTTCCAACACGGTTCTTCATGTCGCAGCCTTTATTCAAGAATTTAATTAAATTCTTTAGTTACCTTTTACATCCTGTAATGCTTATGCTAGTTTAACTGTACAGATGACATTTAGTAATGTGTAATGAACAAGATTCAAAAGGAATGACGGTGCAACATACTTTTTTATTCTGTTAATTAAGCTCTTGAAATGAGCTTACAAAGAACGAAAGCGAAGCTTTACTATACATGAGCAATATAATCTAGACAAAAAACCTTCTTTTGTCATTCAAAACAAGGTGGAGTGGAAACTATTTCATTTATTTTATTCGGTCAAAGTTAACATTTTTTAGTTTAATTTCCGTTTTTATCAATCAGATTATAATCTAAATCAGCGGAATGTTGTTGATTCTTTAGAGAGCAGATTTGAAACAATAATTTATGCGAATTTTCTGAAACAGTAATTTATTTAGGTTTATTTTTTTGGATTTGAAAGAAACAATTGAATTCTGACGAAAGTTTTGAAATTTCAAAAGTACCCGATTTTAGTAGACAGATCGTATTGCTTTTGGCTTTCAACTGAATTATTGTCAATGCACCTGCGACGCGATTTTGCTGCGTGTGCACAGTACGTGAAATGTACGTTAATGCAAACCTCAAGTACACTCAGTAGCTCTTCTCCAAACATTGGCTTGTACCAGGAACTTCGGTAAATATCATCAGAAATTACAGGAAATCAGGAAGCAGAAAACACTTCCAAAACTAAACTGTAGACAACAGAAAATTTAATACTTAAATATAACTTTATTTCAGAAATCTGTAATTCACCGGTTTTATTCAAGAATTCTATATTTTACTCTTTTAATTTTACACGCTCATACTTTTTGGTTTATTTTCAACTTCAACTCTGGTTCTTCGACAGGTATTATTAACTGTCTGAATCTGGGCTTTAACTTTCATTTTATATTCTCTATTGTAATTTTTCATACCTTTAAGAAATGTATAGAAGCATGAATAGAATTTTAAGATGTTTTTTGATAATGCCAGAAATATTCCAAGATCTTTATTTCTTTTTAAAGCAAATACTCTAAATTTAAAGTCTTTGACACTTTAATTTTAATACCTATGTTTTAAATTGAAAGTACTTATTGTTAATAAGATTGCTTTTTCAAACTAAATTTAATTTTAATTTAATTTAAATGTTATTAAATTAAAATGAAGAAAGTTTCTATTTTATGCATGAAGCGAAGTTATAAATCAGCTTAATAATTACAACCACTTATCGTAGTATTAGTAATACGTGAGAATGTTAATTGCTCCAAATTAGGGCAAATGTACGTCGCCCACTTGATTCATGTAATTCTAATGAAGAGTCCTAAAAATTATTACAGTTATTACTTTCTGAGTTTACCTTAAGCCGTACACTTTCTGTCGTAAAATGTGACTTAAAGGAGAGCACGAATGGATCAGCTTCAGTTATTTTACGTCTTGCTTTTCGTGACCCAATATAGTGCCAGTCTGTAGAGAAGTAGAGATGAATATTTGTTTTAATATATGTTAATCGTTGTTCCACATAAAAATATGATGTAAGAGAAAACTTTTTTTTGTTATTACTCCAATAAATGTAAAAAAATCGTCAGACTAGACGTCTAAAACTTCAACTCAATGTTTACCGATTTGCAAATTGTTTACATCGTTTGTCTCCCTTCAGTCACAAGTGAAAAGATTGGAAAATGTAAAATAGAGATTATGCCAGAATGTGAATAAAAGTTCATTTAACTCTTGGTATTCGAATTCTAGGCTAGAATAGTTCATCACTGTCAAGAGGTATCAGAGGATGGCAGATTAATTGAATCGTAAAAGCCGTCTCATTGCTTTGGCGAAATTTTACAAGAAGAGAGAGAGAGAGAGATTTTTTCCTCATATATATTTTGCATTCGGATATTAAGGGACGTTTAAATAATAAAGATTAAAAGCTTAATTTTTATAAATTTTTGTTTAGTTCAACGTAAAAAGAAGAAAGATTAAGTTTGACCTGAAAGGAAATGCCGAAAGAAGTAACGTTTTAATCAACTCTGAATGAGACCGAAATTGAATTAAATTCGTCGAGATATCTACAAGATCCCTGAACTATATTTTCCTCATAACAGATTATGATGTGAACCATTAAATCATTATTTTCTAGATAAAAACAAAATCCTTGATAAAGAAAAGTGGTGTAACGAAATATCTCGAAAATCTCGCAAATATTGTTGTTGCAAACCCTTTGCTAGTTATATAAATAAAATATTAAATTTATAATAATTTCGACACATAAATTAATCTATTGTGAGTTGATGTAAAGATCTACCAAAATTGAGTCATAAAGTTTGCCTCTTTAAGTTTTATAATATCTCGAGAAGAAGATCTGTGCGTTGAATTTATTATAGGTGCTTAATCTTATCGAAGGTGCAAAGTGCAATCTTGTGTACTGTTTCAGGCATAAGTTTAAGAATGCAAGTACCTCCCTTCCCTTAAATGGGTAAACGTCCTCGATATAGTGAAAAAAATCCGTTTCTTCCGCTAGAGATAGCTTGTGATATAAATACGATTACTTAACAATACCCTTGGGTATGTGATCTTCATCAGAAGTATTATGTGTTTATCTTTAACGATTTTCCAAGAGTCTAGGGCATTTCAAAAGGTACTACAGTTCAGCAGTTTAGGGGAAGGTATTGCATGCTAACTCGGTTCACAGTGGCTGAACAAATTTGAGAGTTATCTCGAGCTCCACCCATGGATAATCAAAGGTATAAGCAATTCTTGCATTTATCACAAGACGAAGTGAGAATCTTCTCTAGAAAATTCAAAAATAAGTTGATTAAACAATTACATATTTTTTAATATTATATTATAATAAAAATAACTTATTTTGGAATGCAAAAAAAGTCTAAACTGTATTTGGTAACGTATTTTCCCACGTTTATTCCCCTCAGTTCAGGACAGCGTCTAAATTAATTAAGATACTTATCGAGGAAAAGCATATCGATCGGATTAAGTCGGAAATGCGTTTCCCGGTTAATAGCAAGCTCTTTGGAGCTTCTAGCATGAGAAGGTTCTTTGCAAAATAACATCTTCGCCGGTCGCAATAAAAATAAATTTAACAAGATTAGATTGGCAGTTAGCGAATTTTCTATGTAAATTACTTTCTATCCAACGGTTCATTATCCAGAAATACCAAACCGAATATTGAAATTCAACTCCCACGCCCTTAAAATACCAATAAGTTTCAAAATTAATCATCAAATGCAATCGATCAAATTGATTGAAAATTTTATTGTAGAATAATCTTTATCAAATATTAAACAATACTATAAGGTGTTGAAGATTAATTTTATTCACTAATAAACTAATTCTTCACTAATCTTGCAAGCACATTGTTGTATGGTATTAGATTGAAAAGCATGATCAACATTGGAATATTAATTACATTTACAATATCATGCTTTTGGAAAGTATACAATCATATAACAATGTTATGAATCATAAAGTTGCATAAAATTCCTATTCATCCTCTATATATAATATGAATGATATGAATATACTACTAGTGATTTAAATCTGGTGCTGTCAGGCCGGCTGACCAAACTCATCTGTATCTACTGCATATTCACTAAGGTTAACATATAAACCTAAATTATTCACTAAACTCGTTACTCGCATGAACTGAAATTACAGATTAACTAATCCTCGTTCTTAGTAGGAACCAAAAGCCTTTTACTCTTTTTCAGAAAATATTGCAGAGACTTTGATTGCAGTCCAACAGTAAAATTGCTTTTCCAGCAAATTGAGTTTTCATTTCAGATGGATTTTCAATTGAATCAATAATTAAAAACTAAAATACGCGAAACAATTATTTAAAAAATGATTTAATTGTAAAAACTTGAAAATTCTAAATTTTCTTTATTTTATAATATTTTCCCAATCCATCTCTGAATAAAGGTATCATGATAGTCTGGAAAAAAGGTTTTTTCCCTGCCCGTGTCCAATTTTCGTGACATTAATAGACCAGTATTAAATCTTCCAGTGGACCTTTTTTGGGGGGATGGAAAGAAGTTTATTAGTCTGAAAAATGGGAACAAGTTGAAGAACGTAAAACAGTATTTCTCTTTAAAGAGGATGAACCAAAGTGAAGCAACCAAAGTGAGATCGACGATAAATGATTTAACGGAGCTAAAACTCGAAAAAATGATCTCTATAATTGAAAAACACCTCTTGAATTCTTTCATTCCTATTCACGTGAAGCGCTCTTTTCATAAGTTCCTTTTCTCAAATTAAAATTGAGCACTGTATACATGCCATGTATTAATTCCCTTTGAGATTTGTTAATAATTAATTAAATTAAATAACTAATGAAATTAAATAAATTTAACGTCAGAAATTATGTTTTCTCCAAAAGACAATCAAGTTTACAACTTCAGTCAATCAAAAGCCATTCAAGCTTGCGACAACAATTTATGTGAGATTTTCGAGACAATTCGTTGAAAATATGAATTTTCAGACTTTTTTTTTTGGTGGAAAGAATTTTTCCCGGAAAAAGTGCTGATCGCATGATCCTTTATGAAAAATAACACAGACCTTTGCTATTATTCAGAAAGGATAATATTACGAAGATGAAGGTAGAAAGTCTGGCATAATGGGGGAAGATACAGAATGAAAGATCTATCGAGACGTTGATTCATTAACCTTTACTTAAGCCCTAGTACAAGCCACTTTGAAATGGTAGTAAAGTATCACTGGAAGACAGTTACTGTCTGATTCGCTACAATCACTATAAGATAAAAGAAAAGCGGAATTAGTACAGAAAGGATTTTCAAAAAATTTTTTAAGTATTATAATGAAAATGAAAGTTAAGCTTTAAAAACTCGAGTAAGTCATTAGCAGTTATAAAAGTCATTTGATTAATTATGTCAGTCATTGATATAATGTTTAGCATGGATTCTACTATCATTGCAATATCACGTTCATCAAATTCTCTCTAGAATTATTCTGATCATGTAACTGACAAGAATTCCATTTCAATTCCAATTCGTGATCCCTGACGTAGATCTGCATAAAATGACTGTCCGCATGAATATGCAGGCACTTTCAGCTTTACATAAATGGGTAGATATATACATCTGCACAGTGCCTATTAAATTTTCTGTCAACAGAATAATTAACGCATTCTGTTTTTGTTGACAGAAGTATTTAAGAATGGAATTTACATATCTATGTACATGACTCTTATCTATTAAATCAAAAAATGACAAATACTTTTGTAATATCCATTATTTACGGTATTTACATCTAAATTTTCAATACAAAACTCAAATAAAGTATTCAGATTTTTTTAGTTAAATAAACAGTTCCATATCAGAGAAATGAAAACTTTATGATGTCTTCATTAAACACTAAGTTCCATTTTCTCTTCCTAAATATTGCTGAGAATTTTAGTCGACTTTCCTTTCTCTGCATTAGTGCAATGAATACTATATAATCCAGGACTGAGGCGATTAAGTTCAAACACAGTTCTCCTTGCATAGAATTATCTTTACTGCATAGTTAGCACCAGCTTTAAACCATACACTACAGATTTAGCGAATATACTAAGGAAATAAAAATAACAAGACAATTTACTTATTTTCCGGAAGCTTTCAATTTAACTGAATTTGCGTGAAAATGCCATCCCGGCAATATTGGGTTGAACCAGTATGAGACGTTTAGTCTGACGAATTTTTTTTATTTTATTTTTTTAACATTTACTGGATTAAGAATATCAAAAAGAAGTTCTCAAAACCATTTTATTTTATTTTTATTTACTAGCAGAAATTTACATGGCGTTGCTCTGGATTTTAAGAGATTTCAAAGGATTTTAAAAGTATTTTAAGGGATTTCGCGGGATTTTAAAAAGTGTTCTAAAGAATTTTAGGAATTTTAAGTGATTAAAAGACTTTGAAGAATTCCACAAATTATTAAAGAATTCTAAGAGATTTTATTTGATTTCAGACTTTTATGAATTTTTAAAAAAGTTTATAAGAGTTATCAAAAGGTTTTTAAGACATTTTTATCGATTTCACTAGATTTTAAGAGATTTCAAAGGTTCATAGGCAATTTTAATTAATTTCAAATGAATTCAAAAGATTCTCAACAGATTTCAAGCGATTTTTATTCCAATAATTCTAAAAACAATCGTCAGACTAGACGTCTGAAACTTCAACTGAATCCGGAAATGAATGTCATTGAATTTGTGTAAATAAAGTAAAAGCAAGAAAATATGAATTAGTCAGAAGTTATTGTGTGAAGCAGTGTTATTATGTATCAATAATTTAATCGAATTGATTGAGAAAATATAGTCATTAATAAATATGTACTTAAGAAGTCCAAGCAAAGAGCTCGACGCTATGTGAATAAATAATGAGTCGGTCAATCGATTTCCCCTGACGTTTTTGTCGATAATGAAGAGCGGGTGACTGTCGCAGTTCCTGAACGTTTCCAATAGTATTGATATACATGATAACATATTACTCGAACTACAATTGCCTTTTGTTGTTGTTCCCATCAAAGCACTGTCCATTATTAATTTTTTTCCTTTATTACTTGAAAAAGTTTTTTAAAATTCTGTCTAGATAATATAATTTTCAATTTTAATTCAAATGTAATTGTATTCTTTATATTCACGAAGACCGTAAAACAAAAATCTGTTGCATGCAGGTTCAGTATTTTATGTGGGAGGCATTAAAGTGAATTTCTTTTATGTACCATCGAGTAGCTGTGAACGACCCAATTTACTACTACACTTAAATTTAATCGAATCTTAATCTAAAATATGATATTACTTTCCACATCAGTAGCGATTGAATATTCTTCTTTATATATATGTATATATTTTTAAAGGGTGTAAGAAATTTCCCCTTTTCAATTTGAATTTAAATTTTCCATGAAAAAAAAGGGCAAACAGTTTGAAAAATTGTTTCGATGAACGAGAGATGAAAAGTTATACTCGAACATTATAAATCGGGCGTGCTGGCGTCAAAGCGTTATGCCGAAATGTCCAATTTCACGGGGCACGAATATATGCGAGACTCATAGCCAGTGAGATTGGTCTGGGACCGACTTGTAAAAATGTATTCGTGATTTTTTGTGTACTCTACCAAACGATATTCCGCCACAAGCCATATCCACTCTGATATTTTTACTCCAATGTTTAATTCACCGATTCACGATACAATTAAAAAAATCAAATTTCTCTCGATTGTTATAGTTTAAATTGGAATATGAAAACGTACTTTTGCCAGAATAAATATTATATAACAATCAGCAGTTATTTATAATTAAAGTTTCATTAAAGCTCCATTAATTATTTATATATATATTTTTTTATGTTGCGTTATTATTCTTTCGATTAAAAATGTTCTTAGAGGATATATTATTTGACCCTAGATAAAAATGAAATATAAAGAAAATAAATAGTCAGTTAGGAGAAAAAGTAATCTCTAGAGGCTACGTCTTTCGAATTTGCATGGAGCCATTTACATCACAAAGAAGATAAACGAGTGGCTATCTATTAACAATATTCCCCATTGTAATACTTCAAATGCCTTCGATGTAAGAAACACGCGCATTAGTTTTGTAAAATATGCGAAATCTTTAAACTTTATCGATATTTTGTAAAGGAAGTGAAGCAGAAAGCGGACAAAGCTTCATTTTATAGCGATTTATCATCGATATAAAAGATTTGCAAAAATAAGAAAATTGACATACTTCACTTCTTTTTTCAGCAAAACTTTTTCTCTAGAAATTATGTTTATGTTTTCTCCAGAAATTATTCTTATGTTTTCGTTATTCATTCACAAAATCAAAGTAAATTATTTAATTACTCTCCATATAGAGACGAAATAAAACATTTTTTTTTTTAACTTTTAAACATTTCCTCGAGATTTTCACTTTCTTAATTCACAATGGTTTGTGAAGCGCGTGGAGGAATAAGGACTGTTTATTGTGACTCTCCCTGGAAATTTCTTTAGAAATTCTCAATGAAAATTCGTTCATTCTGTTTTGCTTCTCTGAATCCCTCTTACAATCATTTTATTTTTAGCTTTTGACAAGAGTAAATGAAAGGATCCTTGTCAATTTTTTCCTTTTAAATGAAAATATATATTTGATTGAATCACTTATTCAAAATTATTTAATTTTTGTGTCACAAAACTTTGGTTGGTTAAAAAAAAAATTGGTTAGCACAACCAAATAATTTTTGTTGCATCTATAGCAAGAAAAAGTTTTGTTGTCTGAACCAAACATTTTTCTCAGTATAGTATCGTACTTACTTGGTTCATGTATGATCTGACAAACTCCATACTTTGATCAAGAGCATAGGTGTCACTACTGCAAGAATCCAGGATCAAGGCACCCAAGGTAGTGTTCGGGAGAAGTTCGGTGTCACTATTAATTAGGTCCAACGCATACAACATGGCCTCCAATCGCTGAACACCCTTTTCCTCTTTTACAGCACCGCATGGCGACTCAACACTGAGTGTTGGTACCTGAAAAAAGATAGAGTAATAAATAAAAGTCGATTTTCATGTTTAGAAGTAAATATGGAAATGAGATTTCCTCGAGTTAGTGAAGTAGTAGTGAAATAGTTCGGAAGTTCTCTGAAAGTCAAAGACTAGTGAACTTTGCGACTGAAATCACCACTGGCTTCTATGTTATGCTACTAAGCTGAATATTGACTTTGCCAAAGTACACATGGTGACAAACATACTCATAAATCCTGTGTGACAATGTGGTCATGTGGTGGCTCGACGATTTTAATGTTTGTTATGCCCAGATATGTTGCTCCTCTCCCAAACTTCCTTCTCTTTCTCTCTCACACTCTTGACACACAACTACTAGCTAGAAAACTCACCCTCCATCCCCTTCATGCAACCTAGTGAACGCCTCACATTCCCCTCACGTTCACTTCGATGGAAGGAAAGTTTTTAATTAAAATACACGTTTGTGCTGACAGGCAATTTTAACTGTCGTGACAATAAAATGTATATACGTACTTTAGTTTTGTGTCAGCTAATAGCGTAAATAATTTAAAAATAACATTCGTCAAAACCAGATTTGATCAATTGAAAATCTATAAGATTTATATAATTTGTAATTTGCGGTAGAAAAAAAAGTTTGTAATAGATGCTTTTAAGTTATATTTGTTAAATCTGACCTGAAAGAATTTCAATTTTTTATCGAGATGTTAAAATACGCTCTTTTCTGGCTAAAAGTTTGTCACAATTTTACGACTGCTATAAAAGAAAGACTACCGCCATAAAACAGTTTGCCAGATTTTCCCTAATATATGTATAACATATTGCTGGCTCTTATTCTTAAAGCTATAAAAATCGACGTGTATCCTAATAAATGTATTTTAAATTATGGAGAAAAATATAAATACTTTTTTCTATTATGTTTTTCTTAATGTACTAAACAATTTTCCTACCTTAAAATAATTATTTTTATATCTCGAAAATATCGAAGTTTCAGACGTTTAGTCTGACGATTTTTTATTCCAGACAATTCGGGGTAAACTTCTACTAATAAATAAATAAATATTATATAAAAAGGCGTCTTACTCGATGCTCATGCATGGGAAAAATTCCGCCGAAAATGACATCGCCAACGATTCGAAGCAATTTTGAACCGTCTTCATCGCTGTTGTTCCTGTGAACTTGGGAACAGTTCACAAGCACGAGGAAGCACCACATCGGTAGAATCCTCTTTAGGCTCATTTTGAGCGCCGGACGAACGGAAGCCAAGGATCCCGATGTCCCACCACCGGGATCCCGCTGAAACATAAAAACATATATATTAAAATATATTTACAACTTCGTGAGTTCTTGTTTCTCTCCTGATCAGCATAGTGTGATTGACTATTTTTTTAGGTGAATTCAATTTTTTTATAAGGTATAAGGACATTGTATAACAGGATTTGCTGAATCTTTTCATGATGTGATGTATCCTCAAGGGATCCAAAAATTCTGATTCAAGAGAGTGAAAATTTCAGGGTGTGGAATACATAATGAAACTAAACTGTAAACTGTCATGTACAACCCTATAAATCATAAGATTCCAGTTTACTACTTAACATAAGTAATAAAGAAAGCAGACTTTTACGAGCAACGATAGCAGTTCGAGTTTATAACCCTTCGTAATCTTACTAAGAAAATTTTAAATTATCGAATACTCTCCTATCTTCTTGTTCGAACTTACTAACATTAATCTCACGACCTTTTGCCATCAGACTTGTCAATAAAACTGAAAATTAAGTTGACGTGAAAGAAGATATTAATATTCTTCATGTACTCTTCTATCTTCTTTACGTGATATCTTTCAATTTATATCTAGACATAAACATTTCAGCATTCATAAATTTTATCGTTGAAAATGCATTTATTTCGATACTCCTACATATTTCTGAAGAGAAAAGTGACGTTTATTTCGTCTCGTCGGAAAATCGTTGGCGAGATGATGGGATTTTATAAAGGGTGATTCGGGCGGTAGCAATTTAAACGGATTCCATTTCTGTGGCATATATTTCTGTGAAGGAAAAGGTATTTTTGAATAAAAAAAAACGAAAGTACGACGATAGAAGGCCAGGTAAAACTGTTAACTATTGCATGAAAGGAGAGTAGTCGGCCATAGCAGAAACTCGATGTTAAAGGCACTGAGAAAAGTGTAGGGGAAAAAGGCTTGGCAATGGGTTGAAAAGAATTTCGCGTCGAGATATGCTGTCGAGTAAGGTATGAAAGGATGGAGTTAAAGAGGCAGATTTCACACCTCTCGTTCAAAATATTACCACAATTGTGCTTCGAGAGCAGAGACATTCAAGGAAAATGTAATCGCACGGGAAATGTACTCTTATTACATCTTCAGATGTGATAATAAAATTTTGTTATATACAGTATTCATACCGCATACCTACAATTTTCTTTTACGTTTCCAAACAACGACGTAAAAATGCATACGACGTTTTATATTTATAATAAGTTAGTTTAGAGTTTTAGATACATATTTTTTTAACCACCCATTCTTAAATAAAAAGTTCTCAGAGCATCAATCTAATATTATAGCTAAAAGTTCTTACAATTTTACGATAGCTATAAAGGGAAGATTATCTTCCATAAAATAGTTTACTATGGCATATTGTCATCTGGGGCTTCCTATCTCTAAAGAATTGGTGTAACAATACATTTTTTAAAACAGGAATTCAATAACTTTATCGAGATTTTATATCAATTTATTATTATCTCTCGCATTCTGCGTTTCCCATTACTATCAGATTATATACGAGAAATTGATCAAATTCCCATGGGTAAATTTAATTATAAATAGCAATGTTATGTTAAAATAGTAGAAAATAAACTAAAATGATCATAAAACTGAAAGTTAAATTAAAGAGCTATTAGGAAATGAATTATTGAAACTTTTTGACAGTTGCTATTATAAACGGGAATCTTTTTGTCATTAATTGATTTCTGTGGTCTTGATGTTCATCACAGATTAACGACCCATCCTCCAAATCCCATAACCAGACCATCAACGTTAGCGTATGATGTAGGAGTAATAGCGCCTACCAATCAGAAGGGGCTGATAATTATTTTGGCCAACTCGAAAACAGCAAGGGGATCGATGACACTTTTTGTGAATTTTCCGATTGTTGCGTCACTCTAATTATTCATCGAATTCATTTCATAAAATTTTACCTTTGTAAATGTATCATCATCCTCCCATCAATTGTTACATAAAGTCTTTATTTTTAAAATAGTACCGCAAACGACAAAATTAAAAAACTTTTCTAAAACAATACAAATGAAAATACTTGGACTATTTGCAAATGTTTTATTAAAACACTGTTTTTTAAATTAAAATTCTGCGCTTCTGATGAGTTTTTTCTCTTTCTTGTGTAAAGTCGCGCGTTGTACAATGTAGGTTTCTTTAATATAAAAAAGTACCAAGTTTTGTGCGAGTTTTAATATTTCTGTGAAAGGTATACTCTGAAAGGCATTTACGTTTTGCTTGTTTCGCAAAAAGGAAGATTAAAGTGAATATCCATTTGATACAGTGTCGCGGTTTTACATAAAACTTTTTAAAAGCCTTTTATTTGTATATAATGTATAAAGCCGGCCATAAAAATCATACAAAAACTTTCGTAATGAGCAAACGAACATTTATAATAGGAAAATGAGGCTAAATAAGATAGTAAATTGTCTGTTTCTTCAAAAGTTTTATTAGTATTTATTTTCATTTTATAGTTAATAAATGTTCCTACTCTTTACAAGAATTTTCGAGAGGAAATTAAATTCTTTTACCAAGAATCCGATTGGTCCGATTATATTTTTGTCGTCGAAATAAAATTGAAAATCGATTTCAGAAATACAAGAATGAAGTGTCCGAAATCCAATGATGTTGAGTGAAATCGGTAATTGCATTGGACATCACCCTCGGCGACTTTTATGGATAAAAATAGGTCGAACCTTGGAAAATACATTAAACTGCATGTTTATAATGTAAAATAAACATAACGAAAAGTAAAAGTAATTATTGTAGGATGAAAAACAGGAAAACAAAGCACTTAGTAAACCGAAGGATCTAAAATAAAATTCATAAAAGTTTTTCATTCTCTGTTAAATTTCTTTTTAAATCTTTTGAATTCCTTTGAAATTCATTGAAATTCCCTATAAATACTTGAAATTTCTTGAAATCCCTTAAAATCTTTTAAAATGTTTGAAAAACTTTTTAAATCCCTTGAAATCTCTTTAAATCCCGACCTGCAGTTGCGGTTATTTCCATTAAGATTGATTGCATAAAAAAATTTGCATTGAACTTATTTTCAAGAAAAGGAATAAAGTTTGTTGATGTCCTTCAAAAACTAACTCTTTTGAGAGTTGCAACAGTGTCTCCTGAGACAAGCATTACGTTTATAATACAGTTCCTCCAGATCTCTCAGGAGACTCAATTGTAAGTTCCTCTTTACTCTCTGCAATTGTCCAATTGTATAACTTTTTCCAAAGATTGCATTGGGAATAGCACTGGCAGAGTGATTGAACAGAAAACAAGGAAAAGTTAGATTCAACTCTTTCTCTTTCACTGATCGATTTGCAAAAGTCTGAACACTCAATTCTCTCGCGTCGTTTGACTTTCAACAGTAAAAAATAATTACAAAATAATGAAATGCGAGACCAAATTCGAAAAACACTCAAAATTTTAAAATCTAGCAACTAGGATTAAACTTTCAATAAAAAGTAGAATATTTAAACGAAAGTCCCATCACATAACATTATAATACATATAAATGTTGAAATAAATATGATGGAAATGTTAATCTCATGTTTCAAGTTCTTGAATATAGAAAGTTTTTAAACGGCAAGAGGAGAAAAGAGGAGAGATATGTAGAATGTTGATGGCAAATGGAGATTCTGTGTCTACAAGTGGAGAGTAAAAAGTAAATATTCGCTTTGATGTGGGAAGTTGAGGTAAATCCGGCTAACTGCCTGATTAAGGTCATTTCGGAAACGTAAATCTATTCTTCTAATTCCCAACTCAGGTTGAAACATAATACTAGAACCTAGAATGTAAAGAGTACGTGCATAGAATGCATTTATAGATGTCCAGCGAACCTCTGTTATATGAATTCGAATAGCCTGTTATAATTTCTGCCATTGTGATTCAAATGCAGAATGACCTGTTCAAAATGCAATACTTAATTGAATTCACGTTGCATTGTAGAAATATATTTATAAATATGATATATCTAACCTTCTCTTTTTTAAATTCAATATTTAATCTGCTTTGCTCGACAAGCATTTCCTTGAAATTTATTATACGTTTTCGTATTAGTGACAGAAAATGTATCTTGCAATGAATAACATTGTTTATTCGATTTATTTACAATTTTCTAATAATAATTGTAAGAAGTTTGTTATTCTTCTCTAAAACGCATAGAAATCTCAGAATGGAACAATGTAACTTGATTGTTATCCGCTACTAAAGTTACACGACCATCTTTATTGGCTATTACACGAACATTAAACTCAATTGTAAGATAGCTACAATACCTTTGAATGATATATATATATTACTATCGATTTAGTATAGAGAGGTAAATATACTGAAAGTAGAAGAAAGCAGAATTCTGTCCAAACAGAATTTTTTATAACTTCCTGTACCATCTTGCTTTTACATTTTTAATGGTAATGCTTTAACTGAAATTTTCAAAGTAAACCTTCACTAAAAAGCAGAGAAGATTACAGAAGTTCAATTTTCCCATCTCGTAAGTTCAAGCAGCGGATGAAACAAAAAAATATAATTTAAAGTTACTAATAGCAAATATCGAAAAAGCAGTGCACTTATTATTGGAGCGTTTTCACGAATATGCTGGAATGGCAATTTAATATTCTGCTAACCGTGAATTAAGCTAAAAGTCTGAAAAAGGTTATATACTGAGTGTAGATACTTTAACTTTAGATATAGGATTTTTATGCGGTACTTTTAGGAGACATTTCTGCAAGGGTTTAATTGACAGTAATTAAATTGGTTTTGTCGAAGCAACAAGTTTAATCTCATTTCCTCATGACAAAATGGAATTAAAAGTTCAGGGAATAAATGAGGAATCGAAACTGGTGGAAATTTTCTTGGAAGGTCTAACGAAACTTGATTATGACATGTAATTCTTAATCCCAGAAGTGAAGTCACTTTTTTACATTGGGTTGAAGTTTCAGACGTCTAGTCTGATGATTTTTTTACATTTATTGGAATAATAACACAAAAAAAGTTTCCACTATTCCCAAAAACCGAAATTTTTATTTATTTATTAGGAGAAATTTCAGAGAATTTACAAGAATTTGCAAAGGATTTGAAACAATTTTAAGGAACTTGAAAAGATTTGATAAGATTTCGAAAATTACGAAAGGATTTCAAGCGTTTTATAGTAATTTTAAAAGATGCTATAAAAGATTTTTATTGATTTTAGGAATTTAAAGGGATTTTTAAGAGTTGAAAAGAGTAATGTATCAATCTTTTTTTTCAAACATTTCACAAAATTTCCAGACATTTTAACTGACTTTAACGAATTTTAAGAAATTTTAAGAGATTCCAAGATTTTAATTTTAATTTCAAGGAATTTTGATATATTTTAAACAATTTTTAGACACTTACAAAAGACATAAAAGTTTTAAAGAATTTCTAATAATATTATTCCTAATTTAAATTTATTATTTTTCTTCATTAAAGTTATTTATCTTGTAGAAAAAGTTATAATAGTTGTATCTCGTTTTCCCCTGGAAAAGTCAGTTAGTTTTTATGACCACGAAAGGGCGTCGTGTTTATGGCTATATTTCGGTCGTTCAAACAATAAAGCTCCAAGTTTAGAAATGAAACAACAGCATTCAGATTCCGCATGAGAATTTAATGGTGTTAACGATCATTTTCGATTTCATGCAGAAAATAATAATAAAAAAAGTAGTAATACAAAAAAGATGAAACGATATTGGGCCACAGGAGAGTGCAGATATAGTTGGCACCTCACACAGCGCAGCTCCGATTAATTAGGATACCCGGAACAATTTCAATTTCACTCTGCGTTGTGTGCTTCTCACACACATGAAACTGCAAATATCCCCTCTAACCATCACTTTGCTTAGAAACTTTAAACGCTTTAACCTACTGAACCTCCAGCAGATGAAGTCCGAGTTCATAATTAAAAATCTTCCTTCGACTTTGGACTTTCGTTCATTCTTTCAAACTAGAAAATCAAAATAATCGATAATTGAGAATTTTTAGTTCTTGAAATATAAAATCTTGTAATTCTTTATCCAATTTCAGGAATCTTCATATGAGTTTTATAAAATTCCTTAAAATAACATTATCATTCAAAATTTGGTGAAATTTCTTTAAATTTCGTAATTTCACTTGATATTGCTGAAAATAATTTAAGATTACTCAAATCTCATAACGTTTCATTAAATCTCTTAAAATTTCTGAAAATCCACTGAAATTTTTTAAAATCTATTGAATCCATTTAAAGTCTTTAAAATTACTTAATATCCCATAAAACATAGTAAAATCCTTTAGAATTACTTAAAATTCCATAAAATATTGATAAATCCCTTAAAGTTATTTAAAATCCTATGAAAATTCATGAAATCTCTTAAAATTCCAGTCAATCCCAGGAAGTTGCGTAAAATCCCCATACAATACCTTAAAATCCCTTTAACATCCTTCAAAATCTGGTGAAATTCCTTAAAGTTTCTCAAAATTCCATAAAATCTCATTAAATATTTAAAGATAATTAAAAATTCAATGAATCTAGGTATAATTGATAATCTCCTGTATTTTTTAATTGCCGAGGCATTTTTATAGGTAATAGTATTGAAGGATGTATCCATCGTTAAGAGAAATTCAGCAAAAAGCATTATCATGCATGAACTACACTTACCACCGACTTGACAATATTAGTTCAGAGCTTCGAATACTTCGATCGAGTATCCCACCCCCATTTCACCCAGACCCCAGGCTCTAGACAACCATTCATGTAAAAGCTTGCCTAGATATGGATATTGACAATATTTCAGACTTCCGTGACCATTTCCGTACACGTCACAGGTAACCAATATCAAAATGACGTTTAATTAGGATTTATACCAGTCAGAGTTATGAAGACTTTCAAATTTATACAGGGTATCTACTAAATTTTACCCTCGAAATTCCCGAACGAATAGGACGATTTTTCCACATTTTTCCCGCTGATAAAAGTGACAAGTGACAAGTGCTATTTTTGATAGTTTCATTTTCATTCCAAGTGAATGAACAAAGTTAAAAATGTGGAGCTGATGATGTCTCGAAGGTGACGATTAAACTTACTGACGTAAATTATCGTCACCGATTGACATCACTGGCTCAAATGCTTCGAAAACGGAAATGGAGATTCGCAGTCTCGCGCCAATTGGTAGCGGACTTCACCGAGTGAAACCGAAGTCATAAGGACGAAGGATGATCGATGAAACACGTCGACGACCTCGTATCCTACAATTTCTCCAAGTCCTGAATACAAATTTCTCAAATTCGTCGCGCTAATGCAAACGCTCTGAAATTTGTATAAGATTGACGCGGACGAGAGCAGAACACAGTAAAACATATATATAGGGGTTGGAAGTTTAGCAAATTTTTTTCCTTCCATTCCCTAAACACTAACATTCCATTCACCAACAAGTTGAAAAATATGGGGAAGAATGTTGACAAGTTGCATCGTTTTCCATGTTTTCTCAATTTGTCTACGAGTTTCACGGAAATAGCATTTCGTTCAGAGCAATCAGTCATGAATATATTTTTGGGAAATGAATAGTGATGGGCTTCAGATGAGACAGTTCTATTATCATTGTGAGAAACGACCATTCTGACATTTATAAAATATATATATATAATTTTCAAATCAATCGAGGTGAAATTGTTTCAATGATGAAGTGTTTGAATTATATTTGTGAAGAGGAGATGAAAAATTAGTGAAAATGAGAGATTTTCGATCATAATTATCAGAATTATTATATCAGGCTATTATCAGAAATTTTGTAGCATATATGGATGACTTCCACCTTGTTGAAGTTAACTGCACCTCGAGGGTATAAACTATAAGGTCAGGATGGCCGTTGGCCATTTGACGTATTAGTGAAGAGGTGCCTTGATGCTAGTAGGCTCTTAACGCAACTCTCTGCTTACCTACTTGCTAATTGCTTTTCCCTGTAACCGTATCCTCTCTTTGTCTCGTCACCATGAAATCTAAACTATATACACACTCTCCTCCTATTATCCATTTATAGTATCTTTTACTTGCGGCAGAAGATTATACATAAATCGATTATAAAATGCAGAGCACTTTTTACTGCTTTGATTCTTCATTTAAAAATATTTAAAGTTAAAGATTAAGGTGGTATGGTCTAGTAAACAACTTTAATGGTCGTTGGGTTATATTCTAAAATAATTTAAATCATTCGTGAAACGAGGAAACCTGATTGGGTTCTGAAATGGATTTAACCACGGCTTAACCATATTCAATTATTGAGCTGTATTAGATATAGAGACGAAGGTAGAACATTGGCCACATTAGCCTCAACTATGTTATCGTGTCATCATTGTTGACTAATTGTAAGATCAAGCAATTGAAGTAAAGCTGTAGTAAATTTAATATACATATTCACCTGGAAACATGATCTAGTGATCAGGGATTTGAAATTCCCGGGTAATAAAATATGAGCACTAAAACATCATTCAAGTAGAATTTTCTATGTATGGTCAGACAAAGAGTAAAAGTCGAATCAATTAAAAGATTTTTTTTTAAATTATAGGCTATTATTTTTAATGAACAATGCCATTAAATTTTCAATTGTTACTAAAATTGTTTAATATCTGGTACATATTAAAATACAAATTTTCTGCAAGTTTAAATCTGGTGTGCTTCATTTTTAGTAAAATTACGATTGAAATACATACAGTTTTACATTGACTCACGTTTTTTTTTATTTAAACTCAATGATTTTCGCTCGTTTCTCATACACCATTCTGTATACATATAGTTATATGAACTAGTTAATGATCGAATCCGTTTCGCTACTCTGGTGCTTTTTCACGCGAGAAATTTCAGAAATGAGCTTAGATGAGCGTGTGGCTAATTTCAGTCACAAATTTAGTTCACGATGATGATCGTTCCACTGGAAAATTAGTTGCGTGTCTTCGTTGGAACTTTCCACAATCAAAAAGAAAAGGAAGACAGGAAAAAGACACCTGACTGGGAGTTCATCCGTTAACGAAAGATGCTGAATGGTCGAATTTTGTGAAACCACCTTCCATGGCAAACTTGCATTTTCGTTATCGGTGACAAGGGAGATGTGATATTTTCTACCGGGAACCAGAAATCTCGCCATCGATTGCGCAAATTCCATTTCCGCATCCCTTTGATATTCGTATCACTTTTTTCATTAAACTGAATATCACAGCAGATATTTTATTCATCTCGTTTTTTCATCGATAACTCAGTTTCCCGTCTCTTTATAGAAACTTCTCAATTAATAAGAATATAAATTTGTGCTTTGTCATTTCTTATGAAAATTTTCATAATCCAACATCTATACAGGGAAGAATTTTTTCTACTCAAATGGGTTTAATTAAAATAAATTCGAATTTTTGGTTGTAGACATTTACATAAAAAGTTTTTCAATTACTATTAAATAAAGCAAATTGTGAATGAAGTTATTTAAACGAAACAAGTTGCTAAATCTCTGGTGCGTGGTTCGAATATATTCTCTGGTATCAAATAAACCAAATACTGAATATTCGCATTGTACGATTAAAATTGTTACAAATGCATGCTCGGAATACAAAATCCAGATGATTCGAGCTAATAAAACTTTGGCAATTTTGTACAAAGTGCATCATAATCAGATATTTGTTACAGTACAATTTGCAAATTTAATCTTTTATCGAATCCTGATCAAAAAATAAAATCAGATATATACAATTTCGATTATGAAATAGTATCATTTGAGATAATGATTAAAATTGATGAAAACGTTTATATAAGAATAATGTACAATTTTTTGAAGAAAGAAAAGTTTCTTGAAACAAATTGACTGAAAGTTTCGGAACAAATAGCAAGAATCAGCAAATATGAAGAAATGAAATATTTATGAAGAACAACACTGCGGCTTTCATATAAAGAAGAATGAAAACTTTGCATGCACTTCCAAGTCAACAATTTTCTCTACTCTGAAAATGAAGACGTTATTTAAAAGAAAGTGCACTTAAGAAAGAAAAATGAATGCTCTTTTAGAACTATTGCTCAAATTGCGATTTGGACATTTCCAATTCAAATCTGAAAATGAAATGCTCGTCGCTTCAAATTTAAATGAATTTTATTTTGCGAGTATTATTACTAAACTTCGAAACAAACTCAAGAGAATAGACTAATTATTCCAGAACCTGATGTGCTCTCGTGAAAGAGAAAATGCAATTATAAATAAATTTCATCTTTATAAGTTTGTCTCTTATAAAGTTAAGAACTTATATTTTCTTTCTGATTTGTTTAATTTTTAATTACCAAAGAATTTTTACAGGTTTTTACTGATTTTTTACTGGTATAAGTAAAGGTAAGATAGAAAAGAAAAGTTAGAATGCTGTGAAAGATGGATGGTTTTTGTAGAGGATCTTACTTGCGTCTCTTTTACAAAAACGAAGCTCAATTCTTCACTGTGATCCAAGACGATCTCTCGCATCGTGAATTCCATGACTTGAGCAAGAAGGTTGCTGTCAGCAGATATAGGAGTGCTTTTTAATCTTTTCGTTATTTATCGTAGCACTCGAAACAAAATAATTCAGAGACCTGGAATTTAACGTCTAGTTGGAATATATATATATATATATACAAGGAATTTTTCATTCAGAATTGTAACTTCTTATTTTATTATTTAGAATGTTATTGTAACTTATGTTTCTGCTACTACTGACATTTATCGCTTATTTACCAACTTCAATACACACTCAAAAAAATATTTTGTGCAACAAAATATGTTTTGTTGGCTGAAATAAATTTTTGTTAGTTCAACAAAACGATTTGTTGGTTTAACAAAACGTTTTCTTGACCCAACAATAATTTGGTTGAGCCAACAAAAAAATTTTGTTGCACAAATATCAACAAAATTATTTTGTTGTCCGAACCAAACCTTTTTTTCAGTGCATAAATATTAAATACTTAGATTTCAAATTATACAAATTTTTGTGGACGATCAGTTAAATGTATTTTCTCTGCGAGTGAATAGGTAAATAATTGTCAATTGAGAGACAAACAATATTTGACAAACGCTTTTGGTATTTTAAAATTAAATTCTGGATTCGTTAACAGAGCAGATGAACAATTGCTAGCTTCGAAACGAAAATTTTGAATTCGCACCTTTTTCCTCTCGTTTCATTTTAATTTACAATATCCACTATAAACTTTTCATCATGATTGGCTTAATGAAATATCAGAAATAAAATTAAAAATAAAATGATAAAAAAAGGTAAAATCTATTAATTCAAATTGTAACGAAATACGATTTGGCTCCACATGATAATATTGTTGTAAAATACAACGAAAATGTATCCCACTATCTTTTCGTAGGTATAATATAAGTAAAATAATAAAATTTATTGTTATATGCTTTTCAATTTTGTCTTCTACTACACTGACTTCACAAGACGTGAAAAATTGCACAATATATATATAAATTTGCGTTGATTTTAATACATATCGTGCCAAAATCGAACTAGACACCAGCATATTGTACATTCGAGTATCAGACGATTGAAAATCAGTAACTTAACGAAACTGGAGTCCAGAGCTATTATCCTCGGTGCCAGAGAAGTTTTAAACTTGCCATGCCAAGAAAGTTGCAAAAAATTACTAAGTGGACGTCTTTTTAAATTTATCTTGTTACTACTTACACATTAAATTTCAAGAATGAATAATTCTGATGCCTTCAATTTATCAACGTTATCAACGTACACCTTCATTTCTTCCTTCTAAATTAATAATTGCACGGAAAGAAGAGCTACCAGAAATCGTCTTTTTTTCTATTTCGTAAGCAATTTTATTCTATTTCCACGTCAAAAGTGAGAGAGATAAGCAAAAAGGCAGATAATGAGAAACTGGAAATTAATCTTGTATTAATTTCCTTCTGTGATATTGGCACATCGAACACTTTGAAAGATTTATTTTTTTTTTATTTTGGTATCAGAAATTTCAAAATTTTTAATGGCCTTAAAGACTTTTAAGTGATTTAATCATTTTTGAGAAATTTCACAACATTAATTGATTTATTAAAATTCGTTAAGATTTTAATACCATTTTTATAACATTTAAAATCCTTTTATATCCTGTAAAATCAATTAAAATTATTCAAAATCTTATAAAATTCCCTGAAATCCTTTACAATTCTACAAAATCTTTTGAAAATCTCTTAAAATCATTAGAAAGTTCGAAATTTATTATACGAAAAACTTTCTTTAAACCGGATTTCTCCATATTTTGTTCAATTTCCGGACAATTCTCGGATTTCCTTAAATTCACGCACAATAGACACCCTGCTTTATAAATCTACTAAAAAACTTTGCAACAAGTACAGATTTTGCAGGCAAAATGCACATAGCTTCGGTTTATCAACCTGTAAATACATCGCTGGTCAAATGCAGATTAGTTTTACCATTAACTGTTGCTCGAGGCTAATTTATCGTCATGAAGCATATTGGAGAAACATGACTCAATAAACATGTCAGCGCAAAATTTTCGAGCTACAGAGTGGAGATAATATACTAGGTAGTGATAGAACAATAAAATTTTAATTTAAAACATCAATGCTCAAATAATCTTCCTTTACATACAATAAATTCGTTGCTCAAGTTGGAAGACCTTAATCCTATCTTGGCTAGCGATCTGTTGCTGTAGCTCCTTCTATAAAGGGATATATCCTTGTGGAACTTTGCCAAAGGTCTTGAGGGTTATCAGAATATCAGTCGAATTGCTTTAAAACTGACGTGGACATTTCCAGTAGACTAAATTAGAAATACAGGAATCAATTTCAATTCATTTGGTTTAATCCAATGGAAAAAGATTACCAATAAAATTCTTGAAGACCATTTTGATAAAAGAAGTCTTAAAAATTAGAATTCAATCTTTGAGAAAATATTTCTGTCAATAAAACATGAAAACTTTATGGACAAGAAAATTTGCTACCTGGTACTCAAAGAATTTTAGAGAAGTAAGAGCAGAGAAATTTCATCGCTCGTTCATCCTGTCTAAACTTGTCTGAGCTAGCATACTCGTAGTTCTGAAGGAACCGATGTAATTAATGGCCGCAGTTGGCCAGTTGCTCCTCGGCTTTACTTGGACCACTTTCGCGTTGGATATATCACTAGAGATTACACTTACGATGGTTCTGTGTTATATAGACTTTCTCTAGATTAATTGATAAGCTTACCGAAATGAACAATATTAGGACTTAAATATTTTGCACCTATGTAGAAATTTGCAAACCTGGTTCAGACCTATAATGAAAGTTCATATGGCTCGACCGGAATTTGACAATTTTTGTCAAGTGATTCTTGCGAAATTCAAAAGATTTTTAGTATTTTAAAAATATTTCATAGAATATTATGGGATTTTGAGAATTTTTGAGGAATTTTAAGAGATTTCTAAGAATTCCGAGGGATTCTATGAATTATTAAAGTTTTATTAAAAATTTGTGAAATTTTAAAGGTTTTCATGGTATTTTATGAGATTTCTAATAATTTTAAGGAATTTCAAGATGTTTTTCTGATTTTTATAAATTTTCTAGAATATTTAAGGATTTTGTGGAATTTCTGGAGGATTTCTAAAAATTTTTAGATTTTAACGAATTTTAAGAGGTTTCTAAGAATATTTCACTAATTCACTAAAGCAAAATTGATTGTTTGAAGAATATGAGCACTTACACCTAAGATACAATAAACGTGACAAAATACAATTATACATATTTGCCTATATTCCATAGCTTTAGATCTAATCCAAACTCCAATTGCACTATGTAATTAATTCCTATACTCAAACAACTATAATACTACAATTATCCATCAAATTTTACATGTTAGTAGAACTAGAATATTGAGAGCAAATATCACTTCTCTAGTTTGTTGTCTCCATCAGTCACAGGCTTACAAACACGTACAATCAAAATTATAAACGAGATATGTAGAGTATACATTTCGCTATTAAGTATATTCTTTGATTTTCCTTCAAATTCCTTAAAATTATTTAAAATCTTATGAAATTAGCCCCCTTTATATTTGTTTCTTGCTAGTTTTAAAGTCCACTCATATTTTATACATATACTTTCTTTTTCTTGAAAAAAATCGAAATCTTTAAAATGCTTTGAAAGTTGGAGCGCGAAACTGATATTTGCATAATACGGTATAGAATTCTAAAGAATCTTCAGCGAACAGAACTTTTGTATTATTTCTCTTACCAATAAAAAAGCTCAATCAAAGTTGTACGTAAGATGAATCAACTTCAGTGCTAGATTCAGTGGTGAGACTAAGTTTAAGTTCTTATGGGCTATAAAATGTTCTTAGTAGTTGATCAGTAGCTTCTAAAGTGAAACACTTATCGAAGCTTTTAATCTTCAGGATAATGGACTCTACGGAAAAAATAAAAGAAATCTATTAATGAACTTTAATTATAAATTGATTTGCAATGATAAAGAAAGAAAAATATGAGCAAGAATTAAATTTAAAATTCTTTTCATTTAGATTTTACACGAATAATAAAATCACTTGATTATATAATCAAGTGATTTTATTCATTAAAAACCGATTCTATTTCATGTGATTTGTTGATTTTTTATATAACGAGTTGAGTTAATAATATTCAATATGATTTCTTGCTCTATAAGCGCTTATTATTCATTATTATTACACACTCTTCAATATTTATTTCATACAATCGAAGCATTAATTATTTTTCGCAAAAAAAAAAGTTTCGCAATTTCGTAATTCTGTCGTTCGAGTTTCCTACCCTATGCGCTTGCTTAATCACGACGATCGATCAAAATTCCCTTACCATTCTTGTACGCCCTTTCCCGAGGTTCACTTTACACTGATATGATGATATATATTTCTTTTCTCGCGCCCCTAGTCGTCGATCATTCCCTCATCAATAAAATGAGACTTGTGCTCTTATCATTATTATTTTCTAAACCATTAAAAGTTTTTCGAAATAAATCATTTCACCGAGTGATGCAAAAGAACTTAAGGACACGTGTTGCCATATATGAGCACATTTAGATAACCTGGGTTTTTTTTTTTTTTTTTTACAATTTTTATCTAAATTTGCTCGTATGTTAAAGTAACACGTGTCCTTAAGTAACATAACATACATGAGAGAGAAAACATGGTTATTGATGCACTAGATATTCATCCCATACATTCAATATCAAGATATCTGGGAAGAGAGAAAAATAGAACGAGAAGTAAAGAGGCAAATGGAATATTGATTTTGCATAATGTATTCCACAAAGAATTCGAAATAATTCATTTACTTATTTTCTATTTCAATCTATGTATATAGCTTCTAAATCTACAAATAAATTAAAAACACATTTAACTATACGAAAATGGTATAAAACCAGACTTCTACAATAAACATTTAAAAAAATGTCTGGGACATTTTTTGTTGTACTCTTGGAGATATATGTTGTTTGATGCTTGTTAAAAATTCCCTTTCCGTTGAAAACTTAAAACTCACTATGTCGCTTCGCGATTTTTATACGAAAGTACTGGTACATGTTCTAAGAAAAGTTCTTCAGACGTCAATTTACTAAAAAACATCTTTACTTCTGAAAATACTTTTTTCTATTACATAAATTCTAAATAAAAAAAGTGATGTTGCCATATATCTCCAAAATATCGAACACAATTGTCGAAAACCTGATTAGTGTTTTGGACATTTTTTTAAGTATTTGAAGGGATGTTATTATCTTTAAAATTCACAAGATTTCAAGAATTTTTTGGACGTTTGAAGATATTCTTAGTGGTTTAAAAAAATTTTAAGAAATAAAAGGAGTAAAAGATTGGAATAACTTTTTGATAAAAAATTTTTTTGACAAGAGGTATGTATATCGTTTCGATTTCATCTATTATCTATTTGCGTTTTCATCAGGGAATAGCTAGGAACTGAAAGCGGAAATGCAAGTCCTGACGCACTACGTCGCTTTACGTTGTCGAGGAAATCAGGTCGTTTCAGATAAATGGTGTGAGAATCCTATGTCAAACAGCCGTGGGTTATCTTCGCTGGTGAATGTTCTTAACTCACTAAAAGATAGTGCTTCCTTCACAGATCGTTTCTTCCGATCCATAAATCAGCCTCCAAATAAACTTGACGAGAATTTTAAAATCAAAGAGATTGAGCTCTAAAGCCTAGTCTTGAATAAAAAATTGCACTTGAGAAAAAATTGTTCCAGTTTGAAGAATATCTGTATTAAACGAAACCGAACCTCTAGCTATAGAATTAAACATACCCCAGTGAGAAATTGATAAATTGAAGCTAGAGATAAGACATGATTTCCACCCTCAATTCCTAACTAGGACGTATATGTATAATCTTTTATTTGTATTGGAATAATTTGTATGCCCCCAAATATAGTAGGAGCTATAATATGAGGGATGCGTTGATTGTATGAAAAAGTTTTCAAGTCCAGTTATATTAATAGATTTATGTAAGAAAATATTTAATTAAATTGTAAAAAATTTCTTCGGGAAACTGATTCCATGGGAGATAATGGGATTTTAAATATTATCGTATAATTTTAAAGAATTTCAAGAAGTTTCTGGAAATTTGCAGAATTTTTCACGACTCTGATCATATTTCAATTGGAATTTTTAGAGATTTTCACGAAGTTTAATATAGATTTTAAGAGATTAGAGAAATAGGAGAAACGGATAAACTGCGGATATGACCACATTCTAACAAGTAATTTAAATTAAGCTCTTAATTAACAAGGATTTTACACGATGGTAAAGTGTCACCTTTTAATTATACCACTCCCGACAGCTGATGCGTCATGAATATGCCGGATGTAAAATTAACAACACGAATTGACAATTTAATTTACCAAAACATTTCCTGGTGTTGTGTGAACTGAAAAAGCAATTTCGCGAACATATATAACTAAATACTTATCAACATTCTCAATTATATAAACAAGTTCCATTTGTTTAAATATTTTTTTAATTCGTTAGACTAACAGCCTCTTAACGTTCAATAACATAAATTTATTTTCAAATATATATGTTAATAATATATATGTATGATATTAAGTTTTGTAGAAATACCATAAATAGTGATAAAATAGTTATTTCTCACACGTTATTTCTCTATGGAATTTCTTCAAAAAGCTATCGATATATTTATTTTTCACTGCTGTCACAGCATGCATTCTAACTTTATTTGCTGTCTTGTCACCAGCAATTCTTTTTTTCAAATCTTTGTTTCATTTCTTTGTGTTATCGACATTTCGTATTCTACTGGCTGAAGATATGAGATCTCCGATTTATGTTCGGTCACTGGTCTTCGGCGACCTGTAGGAAGATATCCGCATCCTCAAGAGAAAAGAAACGGCGCATGTATAAAGTGCAAATTAGCTTTAAAGAGATGGTCCACACTTCAGACGAAAAGTGTTGCACTTACTAAATGTGGCAAGACTTAAAGCCTACTTTTTTTATAATCATCTCGAGGATGCAGCTTTTTTATCGCCGTCCAAATTATATTCCATCTTCATTTAAACCACCGAACTGGAAACACCTCTTCATATAAAGTGAATATCTTCATGTAGATATAAAGATTTTTATGAGATAATATTTGATCTCTTTCCTTCATTTTTTCTCTAACTTTTTAAAGGCTAAATGTAAAGAATAAAGGCATGCGAACACATGCTTTCAGAGCCTCGGGGGCAAAGGCTTTGTGAATACTTAAAATTCTTGAAATTTTCATATAAAACATCGCATTTGGAAATATAAACATGCTCACATTTTCAAGCACCAAAATAAAAATTGATATTGATTATACAGTAAATTTATAACCATGCAATAATTGATTTGTTAACAGACTGAATACCTGTGAGGGATATATTACTTAATAATAATTTAATGCAATATATATTAATATATAACTAATATTAATCCTTAAAAGCACTTTTCTGCAGATTAATAAAAAGTTAATAGAACTCTGAATTAAAGATAACATTTTTAGTAGAGCATATAGTAATTTCAAGGATATTATTTTAATTAAAATGCAAATAAATTGAAAAAGTTTCGCCTTGATAATCTCGAGCTTTGGATGAAAAATCAAAGTAATATGCCACTGCAACGCTGGTTCTTTGAAAGTCGACTCTCTGTTGAGATGTGGAAGGAAAAGTTTTCTTCTAAAAGATCCTGAGCGTTGGCAAATCATTGAAGCGAGTGGAATGCCTCGAAAGGTTTTGTATTGAGTTAGGAATGCAAATGAATTCATCGAAATTTCACTATATTCTGAAAATAATTCTCTCCGAGCAAACAAAATATCAATCTAAACAAATTTCATATTTCAAAAACTATAATGGTTGAGATGAGTATATATAATATATTATATTCCATATAATAGTAATAATAATTAATAAAAACACTGTCAAATTCTTTCAAAACTAATATCTTTCGTCCATCTCTAGTATACATACATATACATTAACAATATTTGGCACACTCATAAGCAGGAAAAAAATTAATACAAAAACATGTGTCTTTATGTTATGCATTTTTAAACACTTATTTTGATTATATCCATTTTATTATAATTTTTTTTTATTATAAGCCTTGCCGCCGAGCCCTTTCAAAATTTCGAACTTCTAAAAGAGAAACAACATCAAATATAATTTAATCCATCATGTGAACGTACATCCGTACAGCGTAATCCCAGGGATGTTAGAGGGTGGTTGGCTATATTATTTTTTTCCTTTCTTTTCTTTTTTTGTTTGTTTTTTTTTTTTTGTTTTTAGTTAAGAATAAGATATCACTCGAGTCTTGGAAACACCATGCTTTAAGATCACACGCGAAACGGAAAAACGCGCAACCGGTACCGCGGACAAACTGGAAATCGCGCGGCTAGCGCTAGTCGTTTTATCGGGAAGAGCGATGCGCGAAACCACCCAAATCTAGCAACGCATGAGCATTCTCACCCCAGATGCTTTCGGCTTATTCATGGAACTCTTTACAATTTTTTTTTTAACGTTAAAGACAACAAAAATTGTAATTTTTGTTTCAAACAAAGGGTTGAGAGTTATTTTTAAAAAGTATTTCACACAATACATTTCTCAATTTCAACTAACTTTCGTGTATAGAATTTAAAGTGCCCAAGGTATAAAAAATGCTTCAAACTGAAAATATCCATAATTGAAACTAATTGAAGCGGTGCATTTTTTGATACTATTCAAGTAAAAGAATTACTGGAAATAAATTTCCAAAAATGAGTTGAAAAAAAATGTCAAAAGGGATGAGAAGTCATTGCATTCCGGCCAATAAATTTCATATCCTTTTCTACGAGGCGGCGGTTCAATTATCTGCTAAAATTAATAAAAGGAATCTAATAATAAAACTTAATGAAACTGGATCTAATAATTTTTTGGGCAAACATACATAAATGTTACTCTTACATTTTTATGAGTTTGGCAAGGATTCATTTAATTTTCTCCTCAATCATATACATTTTCATTTTTACAGATTCGCTTCTGGAAACTAGCCAAATAATAATTCAGGAAATGTGCGAATCAAAACCTGGAGACACTTGTGAATGAGTTCGTGCTCTCTGAGGATAAGAAATGGTCTCATGATGGTATGAAGATGCCATCGTGCCACAAAATCTCCTGTGGCTTGGCTTTGATTTTGCACAACCCCCACCCTCACTCACTCACTCCTATGTTTACCTCTCAGTTGCCCTGACTCATTCTAATTATTTAAATATTATAAAGATTTTTGAAATAACTGACATACGTATCAAAATCCTATCTTAAAAAAGTGGTTCCTCTCAATTCCTCAAAAAACTCGCATACATTTTAGTTTTAAATCTGATTAGGCTTGGAATGACTTGAAGTTGTAAGAAAGAAAATAAAATATTTGTGTTGATTTACTTCCGTCATTCAAATTTTAAGAAAACCTTTGAAATCCTTGTAAATTCTACAAAATCCTTAAAAAACCTTTTACAACATTTAAAATCCATGAAAAGTATTACAAATTTCGTCAGCCTCAATAAAGTTCTTAAAAATTCCATAAAATCTTTTAAAAATCAGAAATATCTCTTAAAATCCCTGAAAACTTTTTAAATCTTCTAAAATCTCACGAAAACCTGAGCGAAAACCTTCGAAATTGCTTAAAATTCATGAAAATCGTTAAAATTCTCAGAAACTTCTTGGAATTCTATAAGAAGTAAAAAAATAATGGTGCGCGTAGCGCTTGTTTTGCTATGCTAGTTTATTTAAAAACTAGTTGAATTGCAGTTGCAGTATAATAATAATAATAATAATAATAATAATAATAATAATAATAATAATAATAATAATGATAATATCCAATCATCCGAGACATGTCGGCTGCATTCCTGCATATTACAGAACAATACACCCTATACAGTCAACTGAGGACTAAGGATGTGAAATAATGGGATAATGAAGAGGACAATATATATGTTTATAGCCTCGACTCCTAAATTCTCAGTACATTTAACGAGAATACACTACTGAATAAAATTTGCCTTAAATTTCTGTTTACATATAAATCTACATATGCATGTTATAGGTAGTAAAACGATTCAGTCATTTATTTTTCTTCTACTATACGAATTAGTGAAAAACCTACTAAAGTAATTAGTATGCATTATTAAATGAAACTAGCCAAAATAATAAAATAATATAAATGCTTGCTGAAGTAAATTAATAGACGACTAATATTAATTTCTCTACTCTTCTTTTTACCATATTTAAGAAAGTAAGAGAATTTGAAGATTAACTGCTACTTAATCATGGAGATTGGATGATAAAATATTATCATTTTCCCCCAATCCTAAACAGATTACACGACTTTGAATCCAATTTTCCTGAAATGAGGGGATTTGGTCTCTTTTGCATTATTAAAAAGAGAATTTCACATAAAGCGTGTTACTTACGATGGAATTCAGAGTAATTTCGCTTGATCCCATTTGCCGACGAATTTATTATCCCTTGCATTTCGGTAAGCCTCGGAATATATGTCCTTATCGAAATCGTAGATTTAACCAAACCTATAGAAGAGAACGTGGGCCAATCATTGGTCCTGATCCTCCCGCAATCAAAGATAAGGTCAAGTACGGCTGATACGTAAGGAATCAGTGACAATTTGCTAACTTAAACAAGATGCGATTTTAGTAAGTGACCTAATTATTCGACTAAGAATTTCTTTAAAATGTACTTTTCAAAATTATGTCATTTACTAAAGTATAAAAACCTTTGGAACGAGATTCATTATTTAAGAGCATGTAATTTTTTACCATAAGAGCAATTTAGTTTACCCAATTATACATTCATAATAATAAATATTTTTAGCTAATGAGAGTCAACAAACCTTCGTCTACATGAGAGGAAGGTTTATTGACTCTTATTCGCTAAAAATATTTATTATTATGAATGTATAATTGAGTAAACTAAATTGCTCTTATGGTAAAGTATTACATGCCCTTAAAAGGGAA